>CAODLS010757519.1:0-22924 GCA_948243855.1 Flueggea neowawraea
TTAGGATGCTGCTGCTTCTATTTTAATGGATACGAAATGGTCATGTCATATGGCTTCCTAGTTGTCAGTGTAATCCCAATATAGCTATCTAATAGGAGGGGGATGAATTGGATTTCTTGCTAAGTATAAAATCTTTTTAAACTTTTTGCAATATTGTGAAAAATGAAAATGAATAGCTTAATCCAACACACACAACATCAAAATATGAAATGAAAGTAAGGGATAGAAAAAACAAATCCAAGATTTATAGTAGTTCGGTCCTCCTTGACCTACGTCCACTCCTCTAGCGTCAAATTGAGAATTTCAATCCTCTATCTCTTCCTCACTTGTAGGTGGAGGCAAATCGATCGAACCTCTTATTTTTCAGGCTCACAAGAAAATTTTTACAACCACTTGTTTTTAACTGGGTCAACAAAAAAACCAATAATCACTTATTTTTCAAAGGCAACAAACAAGCAAACCTATTCTACCTACAAATTTTACAACCAAAGCTTGATTACAAAATGTTTAATAGAACGAGAATGATATTCTCACACCAATTCTTAAAGCAAATAGCAACACAAAAGCTTAGGGTGTGTTTATTAATAGAAAAATTTTTCTTTTAAAAACTGCAATAATTCAATATGCATAAATAAATAATTTGTAGAAAAATTCTATTGTAGCTTAATCCTATTTTCATTAATAACTATTAGTCAACCAGGAAAAATATTTAAAAGTAAAAATTAGTAGAGTTGTTCAATTGTATAAAGAACAATGTTAGTGATCAAATCTCAACTTCCTATTCTTTTTCGTAAGCTAATATTTGTAAATCATAAATATATTTGAAGAACAGAGGATAGACTCCATCATTTCTTTTTAAAACATAATTGTAAATTGATAATTGCTACCATCTTTGTGAAGGTATTGGGACTAAAGAGGATGTGCCTACACATCCAATTTAATTGCAATGGATTGCAAAGTTATTGTAACAACTTCAAATGATATAGAAGTTGAATTTGACTCATCCCAAAAAAAAAGACTTGAGTTTTTTATAAGATATGGAAATTATAGGGAAGTGCAAAATCCTGCTGACCAACCCACTGCACCGAACCCAAACAAAACGATCTGGTTAGTTAGCTAACCAGATCAGTTTGATGGTGGTTTGGAAAAACATCAAATCGACATTATTTGTTTTGATTTCGGTTTTAGAAATCTCAAAACTGAACTCAAACCAAGCCAACCGCTATGTATAGTATAGTATAGTGTAGTGTAGTGTAGTGTAGTGTAGTGTAGTATAGTATAGTATAGTATAGTATAGTATAGTATAGTATAGTATAGTATAGTATAGTATAGTATAATAAAATGTAATATAATATCCAAAACCCACCCTGAACCTAACCTAACCTAAGCAAGCCATCTAGTTATAACTCTCTCTTGCACAATAGTCCCTCTCGATTCTCTCTCTGTCTCACACTCCTTCTTCGCTGTCTTGATTCTCTCTCACACTATCTTGGTTTTGTCTAGTCCTACGAGATGAGTCAAGAGACAACGCATCATTAACCCAACGTTTAGAGGCCGAAAAGCTTCATTGGTTGGATGCTTCAGTGGTAGGGTTCGATGTCTCTATATTTTGATTGCTATGAGAAGTATGAGTGAGTGGAGTTCGATGTCTTTGTTCGACATTGCTTCAGTGTATTTTTTTTAGTATTTTTAATAGCCTAACTCACCTCCAAAAGGCATCTTATGGGGAGGATTGCCACTTAATTATAACCCTATGAACTCAACTTAGGCATTGTGGAATACTTGACACATTCCCTCAGCCCGAACTGGGCTGAACAACTAATGGGCAAAGGGCATCACATAGCCGGGCACCGCCCCAAAGCATTGTACAAGGGGTGACTCTATTATCATCTTAATATTAGCCCTAACTCACCTCAAGAAGACACTTTATGGAGGGGATTGCGACTTAATTATAAACCCATGAGACCAAATCAATATGGGCAATGTGAGATACTTGACAAGTTGTTATTTCAAATGGTTTTGCGTTTTGATATGTGAACATGGATTTATTTAGAGATTTTATGAAAGGAGATGCATTTAGAAATTCGGGTTTTAATTTTATGTTGTGTTTGTAATGGGATAGATTTGGGGATTTTATGGAAGTAGATGGATTCAGGGAATTAGGATTTGAATGTGTAGAGGGCATGAAAGGTTGGGCGGGTTAGCAACAAAATATTAGTCAAGTAACATAGTGTCGTAGCACCATCTCTACAGTGCTAGAGAGATTGAAATTCCAAATTATTAATTTGCTTGTCTTTGATTTCTTCATTTGTGTGAGGCTTTTGAGAACAGCATATACGCTAGATTATCCAAAAGTTCATGTCACGACCCGTTTCCGGACCATGACCGGTGTACGAGAACCGTCTATGGGAGCCCAACCCATCTCGCACAAGCCTCGGAGAGCAAAACTAAAGCTAATTTATTTCAAAACAATACTAAAACCATTTAGTACCATAATAAAGTAGAAATCGAAATTTCTTTAGAACAATAATTTCATATTAATCAAATGCTTATAAATAAGAAATCACATTTAAATACCAAATACTTAAACAGAACTAAATGCCCACAAGAATACCGGTGTAGAGCAACTAACAAAATAAATAATTGGGCCCAAATAAAGTGGCACTGACTAAACCTCCAGAGTGTCTCACCAAATATTAAATGCCAACAGTCTGCAATCAACCAAAATCACCTGAAAAATAGGAGTAAAGAGAATAGACATAAATGAAAGGGGTAAGAATCCCTAATGAGGAAACAACACTCCAGATTGCCTCATCCGTGCCTCACAAAGACAGTTTGAAAATGTTTAGAAAACTTCGCATGCAAATATAGGTGTATATACGTATACACAGTAGATATAGTATCATAGCTTCGAAATTTGTTTCAAAATCATTCGCAATCAAAGAAGACAACAGTCAGACAGATTTGTAAATACTTAACTCAAACAAATACTTAGTTTCAGAATAAAATATTTGAATACTTCCTTTCAAAATATTTCCTCAAAATTCATATTTATTTTACCAAAACATTTACAATAAATAAATTCCAAAATAATCTCAGGGTAATTTTCAAATCATTTCCAGTGAGAAATACCAAAATGTTTTTAGAGAGAAATACTGAATCTTTTCAGAGTTAAAAATCATAAATTGTTTTCAGAGTCAAAAATCATGCAATGCATGTATCATTCCAAATGATACGCAACGCTAATGATCGCTGATCATATGCCCGTACTATATTAGAACTGTGCTGACTAGATCAGATCAGAATAATTTAGCAACCTTAAGAGTCCAAATGGTACCCAACTCAAAAAGGCTAACAGCTGACAACCTTAGGGGCTATAAATAGTTCTCCTTGTCCACCCTAAGGGTCTAAAGGTTGTAACTAAGAAGATACTAATCTCGACACATCTGCGAGCATTGCAGCCCTGTGCTCTAACTAGATATAACTCGGCAGGCTCACAGAACAATACACTGCGGGAAAATGAGCAATAACACAGACTCGTTGAAATTGGTATCCGACAATCATAAATTGTGCCATACGATCTGACATGGGACTAGTATCTGAAATCTGGATCATACGTGGACTCTTGCCACTATATCATATAAGGACCTCCGCCACTAGAGAATAGTCACGTGTGTTGTGCTACACACAGGTTACCACCTACCCAGGTAACTGCATGCTACCATCTACCCTGATAGCTGAGTTCCACATTGGTATACCAAAGGTTACATTTACCCCCGTAACATAGGCATCCCATATCGAAGTATTTACTAAAAACGTATGCAAAGATTTATTTAAAATATCTGAATAGGCCACATGCCGAATATACATATTGTTCTTCAAACATATCAAACGTTTAACCGAAAAACTTATTAGCAAAAATATCTCAAAACACTGAATAGAGTATTTATTCCAAAAAAATACATTTACTCCAAAAAACAAATACATGTTTCAGAAAATATTCTTAAATCCAGATAGAACATTTTCTAAACAACGAATATCTTAAATTTCCAAAACAAATGGTTATTACCTAAAATATAATAAATATTAAAACATAATATTTATTTTAGAACCACCAAAAGTCGAAACAAAACATTTATTATCAAAATATTTCAAAGTATTAAACAAAGTATTCTCTAAAGGGAATATATTAAAGGAAAATTCCAAAATCATAATAAATATCAAAACATGATATTTATCTCAAAAACCATCAAAATATCCAAACCAAAACATTTATTACAGCACGTAATAAATTTTAGAAACGAGTTTTCCACGTAAGTCAAATTTTAGGATTTACTGATCCTTTAATAATTTTCAAATTTCATGCAAAGTTTATGAGACAACAAAAATGATATAGTTTTAAGAGACACAGCCTATGTATCTGAAGATGTCATTCTACTCACCTGGAAATCCAAGCTGAATGGCTCAGTCAAGCTCCACTGGTGGCTGGCCACGCTCGCTAATCAGAACACGAAACTGAAACATGACCAAAGCATAATCAAAGATATGATGATAGTACTGTCGCGGTACCAAAATTCATGAAATGCAAATGCTGACAAAGACCCAGAGAAACCCTATATCGAATGAAGATCCAACGCTCTAGCCTTGAAAATCAAACATCTCGTAAAATTACAAATTGGTCCCCGACCTCTGTAAACTTGTGCTTTGGTCCTCAAACTTTTCAAAATTTTCCAATCAGTCCTCAAAGGGTCCCACTAGTCCTCCAAGTAGTTAAAATCTCCAAATTAGTTGCCTAGCTCTTAGAAATCACCCAAATACAAAAATTACACCTTTGGTCCTCCATACCCATGGCTTATTCAAGTAACACAAAGTGCTTTCTTGAGTAAACCAAGGCATGGATTACTTGAGTTACACTATTCGTTTACTCGAGTAACCCGAAGCCATGGCTTACTCGAGTTACACAAACGACAACTCGAATAACTCACTTGCCCAGAATTTTTCAGAATTTGATCCACTAGATTCCACCGATAGAAATCATGTCTTAACACCCACATTATCCACAATGAACCTCTAGAACATTAATCTATGATTGAATCCATCATAGCAACTCAAAATCATCTGAAAACCCATTTATGAACATCCTTAATCTTTATGACTAAAAGCTTAATCTAAGTGCTTTTAGACACCCAAAGGCACGATCTAACAACCCCAAACCATCCTTATAATAGATACATCTCGGAGATAAACATATGAACATTCTACCAAAACCCTAATATGAACAATCACGAATAAATGAGGAAAAGGAAGAAGTAGGAGTATAATATTGCCTCAAAGACGACTAGGAAGGATAGGAAACAACCAGAGATGATTTCAGAATGAAATGGGAGTGATTTGAGTGAGAAGAGGGAGTGTTAGGCCGAAAGAATCGGATGGGGGTATATATAGACCTCTACCCAAAATGTCGTAGCATTCAACTCCTGCCACGACTTACTCGAGTTAGAGAAACACTTACTCGAGTAAGGGATGGCTAACTCGAGTAACAACTTTGCTAAATTGAGTTGGGCTACCCAGAAAATGATCTCAGAAGCATGGCTTACTCGAGTAATCAAAACCCTGCTTAACTCAAATAGACACAAACTGATATCTCGACTTATCCATGGTCCAGACTACTCGAGTAACAGCCCAACTCTTACTCGAGTAATCCCACCAAAAATCATTTTTACACACTCAACACTCCATCAACCAAGATCAAAACGAGATCAAGTAAACACCAAAATTTTTGACAAATTCACATCCTCAAAACACAAATGCTAGGATCAAAGTTGATCGAAATAAATCAGGACTGATCGAAACACTACAGAAGACAGGTCAGAAACGGGCGGGTATTACATAAGGACACGACAAGTGACTTTTTATGGATTCGATTTTGGCTCTGTTTGTTAATTCTTACATTTGATCATGTATGCATAGAGGGAAGACTTGAAATTTTGGTGTTACAACACATTGTAACTACATACTTATAGTGTCCAATGACAAGAATTGTAACAAAGTCATGGCAAGAATTGAAACCGTCATGACAAGATGGAGTTTGATACCATCTTTGCCCAAAAAACACATTGTAAGGACTTACACTTAACAGTCACAAAAGTTTGATTGAATCACACTCATGGTCACAACAACAGGAATTTGAACAATTTTTATCTTACATGTACATGTAGGATGACAAGTGGGATTGTCATGTAAGAAAAAAATAACACGTGCAGCAAACATTGCAATAAAATTAAAAAAATAGTATAAATTTATTACCTGACAAATAGTATAAATTTATTGTAAGTGGCAACACATTTAGACTCAATTAATTATTTTCAATATTTTATGAGAAAAAACAGAATTTTTTATGAAACCAATAAAAGAGTATGCATTTGGAACCAATTAATTATTTCCTATATTTTATGATAAAAAATAGGAATTTGTATTTTTATG
The DNA here is from genome assembly GCA_948243855.1 of Flueggea neowawraea. Taxonomy (NCBI): domain Eukaryota; kingdom Viridiplantae; phylum Streptophyta; class Magnoliopsida; order Malpighiales; family Phyllanthaceae; genus Flueggea; species Flueggea neowawraea. The sequence continues at coordinate 6,484 of CAODLS010757519.1, forward strand.
AGAAAAAATATGAATTTTTCGTTACTATATTTTATGAGGAAAAAATAGGAAATTTTTTTATAAGAAAAAATATGAATTTTCGTTCTTAAATTTTATGAGAAAAAATAGGAATTTTCATTTGGTTCGAATTTTTATTTTTAATTTCACTGTATCTATACTTTTTAATATAGAAGCATTTGAAGTAGGAAAATATTTATAGTAAGTGGCAACGCATTTAAACTCAATTAATTATTTTCTATATTTTATGAGAAAAAATAATAATTTTTGTTCTTATATTTTATGAAAAAATAAGATTTTTTTTGTATTTTTTAATGAGAAAAATATGAATTTTCATTCCTATATTTTATGAGAAAAATAGGAATTTTTATTGTACCCAATTTTAATTTTATTGCCATGTTTGCTCATCCATGTTTTTACTTACGTGTCAGTTCCACTTGTCATCTTACATGTACATATAAGTTGATAATTTCTCAAATTTCTATTGTTGTGACCATGTTTATGATTTAATCAAACTTCTGTGACCATGGTGAAAATTTTTTTTTTTTGTGATTTTAGTAAACTTCTTTCCTAATTTTTGTGACCATGTGTGTTATTAACCCCACTTAATGTGAAATGCTTGACCTTCTATCCATTGATGAATTATAGACATTATGATATGAAGCAAAGAAGAAGAAAAAGAAAAAAACAGTGATACTGAAATTTTTCTACATATCTACCTTCCTCGTGAGTATATAGGCCACATTAGATGCCATATCAGTTAAAAATAAAATGTAAAATTTAACAATATTATTATCATAAAGTATCTGTTACAAGATTTAAATTCTTATTTAAAAAAATCATTATTTTTACAACATTAGGTTGACCAAATATCGTAATTTTTTTGAAACACGCCTAAGAAATATTTTTATGTAGCCAAAATTCCAATTTGCCATGCATTTCCATGTTTTATAAAAGTTTCCAAATTGTTGTCGATGTTATGCGCAGTGTCCTTGTTCTAATATCATCTCGAAATGGATAAATAAATGCACCATACACAAACTCAGTGATAAGAATCATGCATAAACTTCATAGCTGGGAGTAGCAACAATGGTCATCACCAACTTAAACGGAAAATTCATTAGAAAGTCAACACAAAAAAAAAAAGAAAAACGTAAACAGAAAAATCAAAAACAGAACTAACATCCAAATTAAACAACACAAAAGGAAAAATAAAGAGGGACAAGTTGATAGAAAGAGAAAAATCACCACAAGAGAAAAATAAAAAGGAGAACCACCATCCAAATTAAAAAACATACAGAACAAAAATCAAAAGTTCAAACAATATACTTCAAAATGTTAAGAAATATGGTTAAAATTAGATTGTGGTGCTCTTTTATTAGTTTAAACTCTTAGATGGATTGGTTTGTGACAATATCATAATAACTTATGGTCAATTAATTGGAGTTTAAATCCCACCACCACCAGTTTTTAACTAAATAAAACCGAATTAATTCAGCATAAGGGAAAGAACGCCTATGCAAGTTTAATGGACTTTCACTTGATGAGGCATGCTAGAGAATGTGGTTAAAACTAGATTGTGGGTTTCACCTATTAGTATAAACATTTGAATGGATTGGTTCCTAATACAAAACCCACATCCTCTTTGTTTTTAGCAGTAATCAACACCACAATCAATCGTCGAAAACCTCCGACAGCCAACTCTGAAATTGAAGACCCAAATAAGAGAGGTATGAGAGGGAGAGAGGTCGTGTGAGAGCCGACATCCACGTGCTTTAGGATTCAAGGCTAATGGGGATGGACATGATTAAGTGAAAGAGAGAAATAAGGGAAGACAGGCAGAGTCAAACCGAGTTGACTCAGTTTTAGGGATGTTCCAAGTAGTCTTTTAAATGTAAATTTGTTTTTCAGATTGAAACCACACTATTTCTTTTATAATTTGTGGAGTATTTGTTTGAGGTAGATATTAGTAAGATAGATAATATAATAAAAAAGTAAAGAGAATAATATGTATTTTTAAACCATATAACTTTATGCTGTGTAGTAAAAAATAAAAGTCTGTTAAATTTTTTAAGATGTAAAAATAATCTACATCAAACAAACACCTTAAATTTATAACTCAGAATGTGACACCGATTTCTGCCGCGTGGATAGTGCCACGCCACTAGAAAGTCCACATCATCAATCATGTTAGCCATTTGACTGTAAATTTCTGGCTGAAAAAATGGTGACAAATTTGCCACAAGAATAAAAGTTAGTATTTTTTTTATGCATTTTAAAATTAATAACATATTAGTTAACTTAATCAAATTTCTTGTTCTTTTAATTAAATGAGTTAATAAAAATTAAACAAAAGGTTGCCTATCGACAATACTTCTCAATTCATTTTACATATATATCATACCTGCATTCGCCAGAGAAGGTCACTACTGAGTCTGACACTAAAGCGGTTTTCATAGTAAAGTTGGCGAGCTAGTTCAACCTGGGCTCGCTCTTCGGCAGTGCCAGCATCTGGATCGAATTCCCACGTTTGCCTCCCAACAAAGTTGTTTGTGGTAGTCAACTGTGGATTATTTGCACCTTCTCCAACCTTCAGCTTCCACATCCTTTTTTTTTTTAATCAATTGAAGTTTTAACTATTTCCGCTTCTTAATCCAACGCACTTAAGTATGCCCTATATCAACTTATATAGACAATGTGAGATACAATTCTGTTGAACCAACGGCCGAAAATGTCACGACCTGTTATCGGACCATGACCGGCGTACGAGACGAACCGTCTGAGAAAACCCGACCCATCTCGAACAAGTCTCAATGATAAAAAACGCTACCCAATTTATCACTTTTATCAAAACGTTTACTAAAAACATTTGTTAACCAAAACATATGAAATATAAAATAGGTTCATAATATATTAAAAATATAAATAAATATAGCGAAAATAATATCAGTGAGTCAAATCAGTGTAAGCATATCAAAATACAAAACTGGTAACCTAGTAACCCTACAGCATCTTGGTGTGGAACTCTATTCCAAAAACATAAGAGCCTTGCCAAAAGGGTATCACTAACCAATAAGATGACTCACTAGGAATCAAGATGCGGTGTAGTTGCCGAAGCCAAAAGTTGTCCACCTGAAAATTTAGTAGAGACAAACAAAGGAAAGGAAGAAGGGGTAAGAATCCATAGTGAGGAACAATACTCCATATGCCTCATACGTGCCTCACGAAAATTGTTTAGAAAACGATTCAAAATAACGCACATAGTATAAATAAGTATACATACGTATACATACTATATAGAAATATCTTCCATAAATCATTTTGAAAATGTTTTCAACCAAAGCAAACAACATATTAGAAAACATAATAACTATAATGATTTTGGTAACAAAAACATATCATAGACGGTATGGGACCAGTAACAATGATGTGCATACAACACCAATAACAATGATGATTGTGGGCTCCACCACTAATTGAAATAAGTCATGTGTCTGGCTGGACACACAGCTACCACCAACCCTGGTAACTAGGCCTTGACTGCGCATTGGTATACCAAATACTCCATTTACTCTACGTAGCACAGGTGTCCCATAACAGTGTATATATAAAATCCTTTATATTCAAAAATAGTAACTCATACGAGATTACATCAAAAAAAGTAAAAGATATATGCAAAATCCATTATATATATATATATATATATATATATATATATATATATATATATAGTCTCAAAAACGGTTTACTAATTATTAAAAACCACATAATCAGTTTATCAATTAACAAATCCATTTATTAGTTCATTTTCATAAATAAGTCAGCACAACAAAAATAATATAAGTTTCGAGACACAACCTATGTGTATGAAGTTGTCAACCACTCACCTTGTCACGACCCATTCTTAGCCCGTGACAAGTGTACGAGGTGAACCGTTTATGGAAGCCTGAATCATCTCGTACAAGCCTTAAAGATCAGAACATACTAACCAATGATCAAATTAATATTTTTTTAAAACGTTAATTAATCGAAAACATAATAGAACATATATGGTTTAATAAGAAATCAAATATACGAATAAATATGTGGAAAACAACGGAACATAATTCAAAATCCATAATGGCAACCTGATAACCCAACTACATCCCGATGCGGAGCTCTAGAAAACAAAAGACGAGCCCAAACAAAAAGACATCACTAACCAACGACACCTCACTAGATGACGGGATGCAGAACAATTGCCAAAGCCAAAATCTGTGAACCTGTTCAATAGGAATCACACAAAAAAAGAAATAAAGGGGTCAGGGCCCAGTGAGGAATAACACTCCAGATCGGCTCATACGTGTCTCACAAAGACTGTTTTGAAAATAGTTCAAAACTACCACAAACAGGTATAATAAGTATATATATATATATAAAACCTTTCAAAATCATTTCACAAAATTTCGCAAACCAAGCAATCACATACATAGAGGCCTATAAAATGATTTTTCACTTTCAGAGTCAAAACATATGTACAGACATATGGGATGAAAACAGAAGGCGTGCATTTAGCACTAATAAAATAATATGTGGGCTCCATCACAATTAATATCAAATCATGTGTTGGATCATAACACATGGCTACCGGCAACTCTGGTAGCTGGGCTTATCAAAGCATTGGTATACCAAATGTCACATTTATCCTTGTAAGGTAGGAGTCCCATATCAGAAAAAAGAAATCATACTAATATATAGTATCAAAGAAAAACATGCGTAGAAGCATCAAAATCAGAGAGAAGATATATATAATACACACACACACACATATATGTATATATATATTAGTTCCAAAACAGAATCCTAATTAATACACATAATCAGTTTATTATTAGCCAGTCCTTATATTAGTCAGATTTTAGAATATGTGATGAGCACAAAAGAAAACATATACAGTTCGAGACGCAACCTATGTGCCTGAAGCTGCTATTCACTAACCTCGAAGTCCAAGTGCAAACACTCGTTAGGCCCTACTTGTCGGTGGCTGGTCTCTCATGCACGAACAGGAAGTTGAACAAACAATATATATCAATAGATATATCAGAAGCAAATCCAAATGTGGTACTGTAGGAATACCATATGTATGATGTGCAGATGCAAACTCTCAAAAGATCCCAAATGATCCATATCGAATGATAATCTATCACTTTGGATCCAAAATTCAAAGTTTACGTAAAATTATAATTTGGTCCTCAACCAGTGTAAAATTATGTTTTAGTCCCCGAGACTTAAAGAATTACAAAATAGTCCTCAAACTATTCTAGGATAGCTAACTAACTTTTTTAAGTAGTCAGAATTCCCAAATAAGTCCCTGAACTCTTAGAAATCAACCATATGTAAAGTATCAAAAATGACACAATTTGGTTCCTCAGAACCATGGCTAACTTAAGTTAGCCAAAATGCTTACTCGACTTATCTAGACCATGATCTACTCGAGTTACACAAGGAGCTAACTCAAGTTATCCACTGCATGGCTAACTCAAGTTGGCCAACGGCTTACTCGAGTTATCGACCTACTAGAATTTCAAGAAATCGAACAACTCTGGATTCAACCGAATAAAATCGATCCCAACTACCAAATTGACTCTAAATAAACCTCTGAACACGAATCCATGCTCAGAACCATCAGAACAACTCGAACTTATGAACAATAATTCAAAACCCTAATACGAATGTTCTTGCAAGAATGATGACAAATGAAGTAAAGACGAGTTTGGAAGCTCAATCTTACCTCAAGGAATGATATGGAATGAAGGAGAACCAACTAAAATGGTTCCTCATCGGAATGAGTGTGATTTGAGTGAGAAATTAGAGTGAGTGCCGAATGAATTCGGGTAAGGTATATATATGGACCCCTGGCTCTAACTCGAGTTAGATGAAGCTTAAGTCAAGTTACAAATGGCTAACTGGAGCAGAAAATCTTGATAACTCGAATTGAGCTACCCAAAAATACGACCCAAAGCATGACTTACTCGAGTTACCAAATGGCTTACTCGAGTAAATGCACCTCCTCTTACTCGAGTTATCCCAAAGCTAACTCGAGTTATCCATCTTACTCGAGTTATACAAAACCTAAATCGATTAATCCTAATAAAACTCATCAATATTTCACTCAAGACTCCAACGACCAAAATCAAAATAGAACTGAACGGAACACTGTAAGGAATTCTATCAGAAACCAACAAGATATTACACGCCTGGATGTCCAAGCTCGATCGATCAAAAACCATTATCTGTTGGTTGATCACGCCGACACAAACAAGAAGCTGTGACAATAATATCATAAACAATGTTACATTGGAAACAATCACAATGGAATACTGGTACTGTGGCGGTACTGATGCATGATATGTGAATGCAAATGCAAATGCAGACCCTTAAAGTCGTTGAAAAACCATCTCAGATAAGAATCTATGACCCTTGATCCAAAATTCAAAATAAACATAATTTTACATTGGTCGATGACTAAACTGTAATTTTATATGGATTTTGGATTTTGGATCAAGGGTGATAGATTCTTATCCGAGAAGGTTTTTCAACGACTTTAAGGGTCTGCATTTGCATTTGCATTCGCATATCATGCATCGGTACTGCCACAGTACTAGTATTCCATTATGATTGTTTCTGATATTATTGTTACAGCTTCTTGTTCGTGTCAGTGTCATCAACCACCAGATAGCGGTGCCTGACGGACCGAGCTTAGACATCCAGTGAGTGCATGACAACTTCACACACATAGGTTGTGTCTCGAAACTTATAATGTTTTTGTTGTGCTAGCTTATTTCTGAAAATGGACTAATAAATGGATTGGTTAATTGATAAATTGATTATGTGGTTTTTAATAATTAGTAAATCATTTTTCAGATTATATATATATAATACGGTACTATGGCTATAACTGGCATTTTGACATTTGCATACATGGTTTTTGTTATTGCATATTGATATGGATCGATGTGGTTAAGGGCGCGGTAGAGGTCGTAGGAGGCTTAGGCGCTAGCCCGTCAATGGTGTTGCTCAGTCTATGGCAGATCAACATGATGCACGTAGTGCGCCAAAGGTTTCCACTTCAGTACCTCAGCCTCAACCTATGACTCAGCTAGAGATCGTGATGTGTTTCACTCAGGCGGTTAAGCACATCGAGACCCTTCTCACAGGCTAGCGGTCGAAGGTCAGCAGGTTCCATAAGGTGGGGGCACCAACAGTTCCTCCACCCAGCCAGAGGGGGCAACAAGACCAGCACCTGTTGTAGCATCTGTAGCACCGCTGACTGATGTTGAGTCTCATTTTTTGAGATTTATAGGCAAGATTGATATGGCGAGGATCAGGCTTGTCACATTCCTACTAAATGATCGAGCTACTAGATGGTGGCATGACAGTGGGATGCATGGGGTTACTTCATAGGGTGAGTTCAAGAGTGAACTCACATTGTCTATTCTTCCCTAGAGTATGAGGGATAGGAAGACAGATCAGTTCAATGAGTTTCACCAGGATCCTGGTATGTTGGTGATAGAGTATAAGGATTGGCTCTGAGAGTTGAGTAGGTATGCACGTCTGCAGTGTCAATAAGATGAGGCCTTGGCTAGGAAGTTTCTGGATAGGTTGCGATCGACAATCAGTAGAGTGGTAGCGAATTTGGGGTTGACTACTAGGGGAAAATTTTTGAGTCTGCTGGAGGGATGAAGTATATGGATGGGTCAAGGGTGCGCAAAAGGGCGAAGACTGAGGGTACTTCTAGGGCCAGCAAGGATGTGGACAGAGTATTCAGATTGATCAGAGGTGCAGACACCTATGGAGGTCAGTGACTTTGACAAAGATCCTAGACTCATAGTGTGGCACAGCCAGCTAGTCACACCGAGCATCAGAGTGGAGAATAGGGCTCTAGTGGTTCATACTCATTTTGCGAGAATTATGGGAGGAGACACCCAGGGATTTGCCATAAGGCGACATGCCTTTATTTTCATTGTAGTCAGCCAGGACACAAGGTGGCTGAGTGTCCTCTTAAATAGGGGACAGGATCACAGTGAGTTATTGAGGGTTCTAACACCGCTAGCACTAGAGTGGGGAGAGGTGCAGGCAGGGGTGCAGTAGGATCTGGGAGCTGTAGCCAAATTGGACAAAGTAGTGGTCATGGACAGGCCGATCAGAGTTCCGGTACATGTGGGCAAGCATGAGTGTACCATCTGACTCGTCAGGAGGCTCAGACCTCCAATGCTGCAGTTACTGGTATGCTATTTATCTTTGGCACTTCATCATATGTGTTGTTTGATTTTGGTGCATCTCCTTGTTTCATCACATCATATTTTGTTGAGCATGTGTAGTTAGTGGTGAGTCTGTTGGATAGGTTATTAGAGGATTCATAATCTTTAGGTAGCAATATAATAGCTGATTCTGAAATTCGAGGTTGTGTGATTGCCTTTAGTGGGCACGAGTTAATAGCTGATCTTACGGTATTAGACATAACGGAGTTCAATGTCATACTTGGTAGGGCAGAGAAGATGATTCTCCGTGATTGTGAGTCGTATTTGGCTGTTGTATTCACTGAGGCTCCAGGATCAGAGTTGAGAGTCGAACATGTACCAGTGGTTCGAGAGTTCTCTGATGTATTTTCCAAGGAGTTACTGGGACTTCCTACTGAGTGAGAGATTGAGTTTGCTATTGAGGTACAACCTGGTACTGATTCGATATCGATTCCACCGTATCGAACGACGCCAGTAGAATTAAAAGAGTTGGAGACTCAGTTGAGAGAGCTATTAGACAAGGCATTTATTAGATCGAGCGTTTCATCTTGGGGCGATTCGGTGTTGTTTGTGAAGAAGAAGAAGAAGAAGAAGAAGAAGAAGAAGAAGAAGAAGAAGAAGAAGAATGGGAGCCTTTGTATGTACATCGACTACCGGCAACTTAAAAAGGTAACGGTGAAGGCCTGATATCCACTTCCGGGGATAGATGATCTATTTGACCAGTTGCAGGTTGAGCAGTATTTTTCTAAGATCGACTTGAGGTTGGGATATCATTAGTTAAGGATCTAAGGTGAGGACATTTCGAACATTGCATTTCAGACTAGATACGTGCATTATGAATTTTTAGTGATGTCATTTGGGTTAACAAATACTCCAGCGTCATTCATGGATTTGATGAACAGGGAGTTCAGGCCGTATGTAGATCGGTTTGTCATTGTCTTCATTGATAACTTTCTGATATACTCCAGGAGCAGAAGGAGCACGAGGAACACTTGAGGTCGGTGTTGCAGACTTTGCGAAAACATCATCTTTAAGCTAAGTTCTCAAAGTATGAGTTCTGGCTCGAACAAGTAGCATTTCTCGGGCACGTGGTGTCGAGAGAGGGTATTATGGTTGACCCAAAGAAGATTGAGGCAGTACTTCATTGGGAGAGGCCGAAGACTGCTACAGAGATTCAGAGTTTCCTTGGATTGATCAGGTATTATAGGAGATTTATCCAATATGTTTCTAGGATTGCAGCTCATATGAATCGGTTAACTCAAAAGAGAGTTAAGTTTGTTTGGTTTGACAAATGTGAGGATAGTTTTTGAAACTGAAGAGGTGTTTGACTAGTGCGCCAGTGTTGGTTTTACCGTCGAGTTCTTGAGGTTTTACAGTGTATTATGATGCATCGAGAGTTGGCCTAGGTTGTGTATTAATGCAACATGGCAAAATGATTGCCTATGCATCGAGATAGCTTAAGAGGCATGAGCATAACTATCCAAATCACGATTTAGTATTTGCAGTAGTTGTATTTGCACTCAAGATCTGGAGGCATTACTTGTATGGAGAGACTTTTGAGATCTTCACAGATCATAAGAGTCTAAAGTACATATTTGGGCAGCAGGATCTGAATATGAGGCAGAGACGTTGGTTGGAGTTGCTTAAGGATTACAATTGCACTATATTGTATCATCCTGGCAAGGATAACGTTGTTACTGATGCATTGAGCAGAAAGTCGATAGGGAGTTTAACTCACATCGCAGTTGAGAGACGACAAACAGTGTTGGAGTGACAGAGTCTGTTGGATACTAGACTTGAGTTGCAATTGGATGACTCAGGGGTGTTGTTTGGTCATATTGAGGCGAGGCATGTACTGTTGGACTAAATTTGAGAGGCTCAAAAGGAGGATACTGAGATTCAGAGTCTGATCAAGAAATTCTAAGGTCCCGGGGTTTAGCATTGACTATTCTGGAGTCATTTGGTTTGGATTGAGGTTGTGCGTACCATCTTCGGATGGTCTACGAAGGAGATTATGACTGAAGGTCACAACTCTGCATATCTTGTTAACCCGGGATACATTAAGATGTGCTAAGACCTTTGGGAATCCTATTGGTGGTAGGAGATAAAGAATGACGTAGCTGAATTTGTCAGTTAGTGTTTGACTTGTCAGCAAGTCAAGTTTGAGCATATCATCCTTCTGGGTTGTTGCGGCAGATGCCTCTTCCTGAGTGGAAATGGGACCGCATCAAGATGAATTTTGTATTCGATTTACCGAAGACATCTTCGGGGTATGACTCCATCTTGGTTATTGTGGACCGATTGACGAAGTCGGCACATTTTCTTCCTGTCAAGATGACAAATGGAGCGGCAGGGCTAGCAAAGTTATATGTTGATTGGATTGTATGTTTGCATGGTGTTCCAGTCTCCATAGTGTCAGACAGAGGACCTTAGTTCATTTCGCAGTGTTAGCGTAAGCTGCAGGAGCAGTTGGCTACTCAATTGGATTTTCAGTACTGCTTTTCATCTACAGACTGATGATCAGTCCAAGCATATGATTCATACTTTGGAGGATATGTTGATAGAGTACGTTGTTGATTTTGGTGGGAGTTGGGATTCTCATTTTCCTTTAGTTTGCATACAACAACTCGTACTACTTGAGCATCGAGATGACACCATACGAGGCGTTGTATGGTAGAAAGTATAGATCTCCTATGTCTTGGGCCGAGGTAGGGAAGAGAGAGCTCTTGGGGCCAGATTTTATTTTGGAGACTACTAAGAAAGTCAGGTTGATCCAATAGAGGATCCAAACTGCTCACAATCGTTAGAAGAGTTACGCTGATCCAAAGCGTAAACATTTGGAGCGTGAGGTACGAAACCATGTATTTCTGAAAGTATCACCTATGAAAGGTGTTATGAGATTTTGGAAGAAGGGCAAGTTGAGCCCAAGATACATTGGTCTATTTGAGGTCATTGGTCCGGTAACGGATCGTGACAGAAAATTTCTTTTTTTTTGGTTCTCTGTGAATCTCGAGGTCCAATTGAATATAAATATTTTTTACCAGTAGATTTATATTGAAGACAACTTCAACGTTAAGTAATTGTGGATTCGATTTTTTTGATAAAAACAGATAAAATGAATCATAAAAACCATGAATATTTTTTTGAAATCTGAAAGAGTGTTGAATCTATATATATATTATATTAAAAAGTACAGATGTTGAAAAACAAAAAATATATAATAAAACAACCTTAATAGTGTAAAAAAATAGGATATGTCCCAAAAAAATAGCCGAAACCCTCATTTTAATTACATAATCACGTCTCACATTAACACCATCGAAAATATAGTCCACCGAAATCAAAGTGAGGACCATCGCCAAATCAATGTGAGCATCCACCGAAAATATAGTCCACGTCTATATAATCCACTTCTATTAATGGCAGGCTGTTTTGAAATCAATTACATTGTGCACTGAAAATATAGTCCTTCTGTTTTGGTTTTCTTAAAGTGGAAATAAACACTATTTCCTTGTAATTAGAAGAGTACTATCTTTTCAATGATTGGATAATAAATTGAGTTATCCTACATCTTTTCAATCATTAGTTTGAAAAAAACATTACAACGAAATTAAAAATAATAATTTTATTTTTCAAAGCAATTTATATTTTTAGCCTATAATTTTACAAGGTCTTTTGCTCAAGTGATTTGTTTTTTACTAAGTAAAAATCGAGGCAATAACAATATACAAATTTACGAGTACATCTTACTTGAGTAATAAAGATGTACCTCTAACAGATAGGGTTAATTATACCAATGGTCACAAAATTTTTCACTTTGCTCAGGTTTGGTCACAAAAGAAAAAAAAATGTTACACAGTAGTCACTATTTTTTTTTTGCTTCAAGAATGTCACTTTTACCTAAAAACTCGACAGACTGAACGTAAAGTGTCACGTAAGCGTGTCATATCTATTCTCATAGATACGTTTCTTGCCGACGTGACAATTAATGAAAGTCTGACTCGGCCTAACTGATTGATGTCGGTGACCTGCCTGTGTCCAACATGTCTAGTTTGTCGAGTTTTCTGGGCAAAGTGAACTTCTTGAAGTAAAAAAAAAATAGTGACCGTTGACTGACCGATCTGATGACCTGTCTATATCCAGCTTGTCCAGTCTGTCGAGTTTTCGGGCCAAAGTGACCTTTCTGAAGTAAAAAAAAAACAATAGTGACTATTGTGTAATATTTTTTTTCTTTTATGATTAAACATGAACAACACAAAATTTTTTATGACTATTAACATAATTAACCCTAACATATATCATGGAGTTGAAAACTTACAAAATTCCAATAAAAAATATTCTACCCAATCTGCCCCAAAAAAATAGCCCAAACCCTCAGTTTAATTACATAATCACGCCTCACATTAACATCACCGAAAATATAGTCCACGGAAATCAATGTGAGCATCCACCGAAAATATAGTCCACGTCTATATAATCCACTTCTATTAATGTCAGGTTGGAAATGGTACCAACATGATGCATTTTTCCATAATGCATTCAAGTCCGTATTAATTATCTGCACCTTCTACGATCTTCACCCTCCACATTATATGGACCAATAAAGAAAAGCCTCCACTGTTCAGAAAAAGTAAACCGAAATAAAAGCCTTCACATCCTCCTCAATTCAATCTCACATTCTCACTACAACAATATTAACTCTTTCTATTAAAAGAAAAACTTTTAATTATTCGAAGATGCTGTAACTTTGATCATGTGGAAGTGTCTTGTGATGTAGAGTGAAGGAATTGGGTACCCGTTTAACGAATAAACAGTATAAAAGGAGGTTCAAATTACCTATCTCGATTCTGGCAGAAGCATAGCAGTAAACAGCAGCTGCATGACCAGGTTTCGATGTTGGTCTCGCAAGCAAACCTCAGTCGGATAGTCGACGGGAGTGCCCGGTTCGTTCGCAGTCTAGATGTCACACGGATCGACACCATCGACAGACGATTCACGGTGCGAGGAGATGGAGGATGGAAGATGGAGGGAAGGATGAGGGAGGGGAGAAACACTTTCTCCCTTCCTCCTTTTTTCTTTTCTTTTCTTTTCTTCTCCTCCTCTCTTTTCTTTCTTTCCTTTCCTTCTCACTTTCTCCTTTCCTCAGGCAACCAAGTGGGCCATTATTGGGCCCATTATGGGCTCATGGGCCTAATGAACCCAACTCAATTGGACTTACCAATTAGTCTCGATTCACGGTTCCGGTTCACACCTTGACCGACCGGTTCGGTTCACCCGTCATAGGCGGACCACTTTTCCAACATCTCCCACTCACACATGACAGAACCTTAACACGTCATAGATCATGATGGAACTAATACCAATCATGATAATGACCTCGTGTCATATATTATCATGCAACATGGTTAACACTTACGTAGCCATGCTCGATCCTTTCGTCATACAGACAAATAGACCGCGCGACTTGCATACAATGAGAGCATATTTACTATACACGTGTTAGGGTTATATAACAACTCTTAACGCAATCCTGCTAGAAGGCATCTCTTCACAAAACAGCTCCATTCTATCGATGTATATGCAACAACAACTCAGACTACTGGAAACGTATGCCTTTCCCTAGTTCGTAACCACACAATCGCTGCTTTCGATCTTCACGATCTCACGAAAGTTTTTCTCAAAGTTCACACATCATGTGACATGCTATATGAGAGCTAGCTTAGCAAACTTATGAGACTAATGCAAATGCGTCTAGAAACGAACTTTCCCTCTTACACCAGACAATCCATATAGCCAAGTTTACTTGCTCAGCTAGTCACACTTGGTCGAAGCAATCGTGACCATTAATGACAAGTTAAAGTAGCCAAACTCAACTACACGTCTTAAATGTGTTAAGGGTTCTAAGGGTAGGTAATACCAAGAACTACATGTTCACGGCAAGGTCTCACACTAGAAAAAGTGAGATCGATTTTCAGTCTTTTCCATCCATACGTTCTTGTATATAGCACACATGGTATGATCATGTGCTGTGGTGTTATTTCCTTCTCTTGGAGGAGCTCATGTTTATACAACATTATCAATACCACACAGAACCTTCGGTTATGATGCATTTCGACATCTAACCTTAATCCAAACTTAACAGGATTACTTCTGTCTTTAAGACAATATGTTAAAAGTCTCTCAATTTTAGCATTTGATCATTTAATAATCGACATAAGAATTTATCCTATGGTGTACATATATTTTCATACGACTTTTTCTTGCCCTTTACAATGAACTCACAATTGTAAAATGCAAGACGACCACTTAATTATGAATGCGCTCTCTTTCTACGTTCAAAATCAACATCATCTTAATTCTTTCCCAATAAATTAGGAAAACTATGGTAAACACTCGTGTGAGTGGGTTACTTCTCTGTCCAACATGCTTTTACATTCAATGCTACAACAAATGTTAACTCTCAACATTTGTAATCGTGTATTGCTTACGATGATCTTATTAAATATCATGTTTTAAGGGATTACACATTTTGTGTGTCATGCGGGCCTTAAGGAACTTATTCCTTATTGGCTTTTATTAACGGATTTAAAAATCATGTCTCACATGGATTTACATTCAATGCTACAACAAATGTTAACTCTCAACATTTGTACTCGTGTATTGCTTACGATGATCTTATTAAATATCATGTTTTAAGGGATTACACATTTTGTGTGTCATGCGGGCCTTAAGGAACTTATTCCTTATTGGCTTTTATTAACGGATTTAAAAATCACATCTCCTTGTGAAACTTGCACTCAAATTCACTTGTCCTTGTGCAACTAAGTCTTTCACAACATAATACTTGATCTCGATTTGCTTAGACTTATGAAAGATCTTCTCGATCTTTAAGCAATCAAGGTCGACTGTCACTTAAAAACTGTCATGAATTCTTTAGGTGGTTAGTGATAAGTGGACCATTCCACTATATAGCTAACCTTCACATTACACTGCAACTAACGAAGCTGTGGTTTCAGCTTCTTTTCCCACACACTTATATATGTGTTCCTCACTATTACATGGAGTGGATTTTTTGCCAAGTCAGAACACATAACTTGATATGGACTTTCTCATAGTCCACATCATTATACGGAGTAGCCACTATGTCTCATTTTATCGTAAGCTCTTACAATAACACAGTGCATTGCAATGCTTCTAAAGCATCCAAGTATCTAATTCACTGATTTCCAACATCCTCCTTATGTGTTGGAACAATATTTGCTAGCTAACTTAACTGCATAGCAATTCTATGCATTGTACACACCTAGGCATTTACTACAAGACATGGTCTTGTAATCAACACATGTACTCTATATTACAAAAACATTCACATTACATTCGTATGAAGAACATTCCTTACACGTTCTTCCTCTCACATAGGTTTATGGACACATGCACTTACTAAGATATGTACTCTTAGTCACGGGGTATCTATGGGTTATGCATTTCTGCATCTTCAAACGTTCAAGTATTTTCTTGATCCATCTCACTTGAAGAATGATAACAATCTACTCGAACGATCTCTTGGAGTTTGACTCCAAGGTCAACCCATATCATATTTCTCAAAGTTGGACAATAACCAATCTTTGGAGTCATTCAAGTATGCTACACCATTTCTAGCTACAAATGTGATGTTCACACTAGGTAAGAATGAAAACATTCACCTTGGCATTATCAAAACATACCTGAATATACCATCTTTCTTAAAAATGTCTAAGGTCTTACCTTGGATGATGAAACCATTAGGGTAAACCATATAGGTTTCTTCTCCAAATTCTCTATTGAGAGATGAATAATGAAATCATTAGGTTAAACCTTATACGTCTCTACTCCAATTTCTCTATTGAGAAAAGGAGTCTCTACATTTCATAATGTAGGTCAAGGCATAGACTAGTCTGAATGACCAAAGTCTATTCGATGAAGGTAAATCTTTCAACAAGGTGGACTTTCCAATCTCGTTGAGAAAATCCCCTTTAAGCTATTATCGATCTCTTACTCGATATATCGTCCACATATCCACTTATCTCCAGTGGGTGCTCGCCCTTTGGGTAGATCAACCAGTTTTCAACATGGTTTAATCTCAAATGTCATTAGCACTTCCATTGCTTAATCCATATAAGTCTCAC
>CAODLS010757554.1:0-10870 GCA_948243855.1 Flueggea neowawraea
AAAGATATCTAGTAATTAGTATATATAAGTATATTCTTATGTAAATTAACCCTATTTCGAGCTTCTACACAAGCCTTAATTGAGTATGTTCACGAGCTATATAGACGAGCCTATTCACGAACTTGTTCACAACCCTATAATTGAACTTCTCTCGAGCTTCATGAGTCAAGTTTTGACATGTTGGAACTCGAGCTCGGCTCGTTAAGGAAAATGAGTCTAATATTTTGTTCACGAACGAAAACGAGACGAACTCAAACGAGATTTTATTAAGCTCGAACTGTTAGAGAGTAGCTCGACTCTTTTACAAGCTTAGCTTAAACAAATCCTCTATTGCTTGCAGCAGAATTAACCTGACCCCACCTGCTATAAAAGAAACAATTTATACTACTGTTGAATAATCCAATATCACCAAAAGAATCATATTGCTAGGACTATCACCCTATCAACTACCACTACATCCACTGCCACTAACCTAGGGTCGTTGTAAACCAACAAAAGCAATATTATAGTCTTTCTCTAATCCTGCAAACCATAATAAGAACAAGTTTGCAAAGCCAAGATTTTTTATATCCCAAATTCCGTCACCCCATACACCTCTACCACCGTAAATAATAAATTAAGACACTATATAAATATATACTAGTTAAAGTTTATATTTTTTTTACGAAAATTGAGTTGATAAATTATATATTTAATAAATCAGATAAATTGCGATAAACAAAAGCAACATGTCTATTTAAAATTAGAATATACAATTGTTTAGAACTTTAGTCAAATTGACAAAAATATCATGAATTTTCAATTTGCCTCAAAAACATAAACTTTGACTAGTATAACAATTGTGTCATCAGTTAGTTTGGGGTTAAATTTTCCATTCACTTCGTTGACGGGCAATCTACGTGACATTTGATATGTAAATATTTGGTGATGTGACTTTTATTCATTAAAAAATAACTAACTTATAAAAATGAGGTTAAATTTTTATGAAGAATTATTCTCATGAAAAAATTCAATATTGTATCTTAATTTATTATTTACTATATAAATAATTAATTAATCAATATTTATGATATTAATTAATTGAAATTGGTATGAAAATAGGAACTAACAAAAAAAATGACATTTCTCAAAAATATAAGAAACGAAAATGTGTAAATATTAAAAGTATAAAATTGTGTTTATAAATATCATGTGTAAATATTAATAGTATAAGAATGTGTTTATAAATATCAAGAACCGAAGTTCTTAATAAATAAATCTATATTTTTTTTCAAAAAATAATAAGTTAGAGATAAAAATTATAAATTTTATGACACTTATCACACGTAGTGTCTCCATCTCCATTAGTCACACAATTCTTCTCTCTTCTCAAAGTAATTAAATGTAATTTTTTTCTTTACATTGAGTTTTTTTTCTTTATATTAAGTATGATTTTTTTCTTTAAATATAGCAATGTATTTCTAAAAGAGAAATTTGTGTCTATTTTTTTTATTATTTGTAAAAATAATCTTAATACATTTTGACACTTTTAGTTTAAGAAAAAAATTATTATTTTTTAAAAGTTATAAAAGTAGAAGAATAAAAAATTTGGTAAAAAATTTTTTTGACTAGCAAACATACTTTTCAAATGATAAATAGATTCTAAATAATATTACTTAAAAGACATCATAAAAAAATAAATTTTTTGTAAGTTAATTATTTTTTAATAAAAAAGTCACGCCATAAAAATTAATTGTCATAAAAAAATAGTTTTTCAGTAGGTTAGTTAGTTTTTTAATTAATAAAACATAGATCATAAAAAATTTCTCGTCATAAAAAAATTATCTTTTTTTGTAGTGTAGGTTAGTTAATTTTTTTAATAAATAAAATTTATGTCATAAAATATTTACACGTCAAATGTCACATAAATTGTCATGTCGCTTAAGTGAATACTAAAAATAACTCTAAATTAACTGATGACACAATTATTATGCTAGTCAAAGTTCATATTTTTCTGAAATAAAATTGAAAGTTCGTGATATTTTTGTTAATTGACTAAAGTTCATGTTTTTTTAATTTATTTAGCCATAAAAAAATAAAGGGTTAATTTTACCACGATCACTGAATTTTATGATTTAGTTCAACTCGGTTACTAAAGTGAAAAATTGTTCGAAACGGTTACTCAACTTTGTTGAAAAGTTCAGGACAGTCACTCTATTATATTTTGTAACTGGAGTTCATGAATGGACCGACACTTCATCAATTCTTTATCTATCAGCGTGTCACGCGAATAAGACAAAAATGTCCTTGTAAAAGCCATTATAGCCTACATTTTTATTCTGACTCGTGTGATACACTGATGTGTAAAGAATTGATGATGTGTCGGTCTTAGGGGTGTCAAAACGGGTTGGCGGGCCTTGTTTGTGTCATGTCAACCCACTCTGGTGACACGATTACGGTCAACACGAACACGACCCATTTAATAAACTGGCTGACACAACATGACTAACCCATTTAATTAAATGGGTCATATTTTTTTATTAAAATTTGACACGATCCGCCAACCCGTTTAACCTACTTAACCCATTTATGACTCATTTAACCTATTTAACATTCTATTTCCAATACAATTCAAATTAAAAATGCAATTAAAATTAACACAAAAAAATTGTGACACTGTGAGTCTATGACTTAGTGTTGTACTTGTACAGAGTGTCTCAAATTGAATATTTCATATATGTTACATATATTATATATATTATATAATTTATAAACATATTCGCTAGTTGACACGACACGACCCGCGACACGACTCGTTTAGTTCGTGTCATAAACGAGTCGACCCGTTTATGACACGAACCCGTTTAAGCCCAACCCTAACCCTCTAAATTTACATGTTACACGTGTCGTGACCTATTTGATACCCCAGTCGGTTCATTCATGAACTCTGGTGACGGAAAATAGCAGAGTAACTATTTTAAATTTTTTAGTAAAATTGAGTGACCGTTTTGAACAATTTTTTACTTTATTGACTGAACTAAATTAAGTCAAAAAATTCAGTGCCAGTAGGTAAAACTAACCCAAAAATAAACTATAGATTGAAAATACATGTAGTCATTAGATTTTAGTGTTTTTAGTCATCAAATTTGATTTCGTGCTTAGTTTAATTCATGTACGTCAACTATACCAACAATCCATCTGAATAGCAATGTAAATATTAAAAATTAATAAGTCATGTCAGCATTTTATAAATAAAATTAATGAAATATTAATAATAGGTGATCAAATGCTAAACAAAATCAACTATTCTACAAATAAAAGTTCGATGGCTGCATTAGAAAATTGATTAAAGTTGAGCTATGAAGACAAGAAATAAACAACTCAAAACGAATGTTATACTATATTTAGTTGAAAAACAGTTTTTTGTTTTCTATTTTCTATTTTGTTTTTATTTTTGAGAAATTAAAAATATTTAGAGTATATACTTGCTAATCAAAAATATTTTTTGAACAAATTTTTTATTTTTTTTAATTTCTATTTTCTAGTTTTCTTGAAAACAAA
This sequence comes from Flueggea neowawraea, assembly GCA_948243855.1. Classification (NCBI taxonomy): domain Eukaryota; kingdom Viridiplantae; phylum Streptophyta; class Magnoliopsida; order Malpighiales; family Phyllanthaceae; genus Flueggea; species Flueggea neowawraea. The sequence continues at coordinate 3,541 of CAODLS010757554.1, forward strand.
TTTCAACGAAACAACTCCTTCATATTTTTTTTTATCCTGGGAATGTTAATATGTTTAATTTTGATCGAGTTTTAAATATAAAATTCAAATCCAATAACAAATTAAACTTTAGGGTCAATTACTCTAAGCCCTTAAGATTTGGTGTAATCTCCACTTTAGTCCTTTATTTATTGAAATCACCCAATTTTCCCCTCAAATTGAAAGACATTATTAGAACTAATGTTACATATCATTTTTTTTTTGTACATGAGATCCTCACTAGAGGCATTTTCTATGATACCCAAATCTCTCCCCACCCTAAATGAGTATCGAATCTGAAAGATTAACTCTCAGATATGCCTTGCCTGCCACTAGACCAAGGCATGTGGCTAAGTATTACATGTCATTTTTGCTTACATGTCACATGGGACCCACATTTATAAAATTACCAATTAGACTCTCTTCATCATACTCCACTCATCAACAATTCATCTTTATTTCCTTTTCCCTTGCCCTTTATATTCACTAACACATATTGGCCTTTCTTTATCTTTTACATCCTCTCCTTTTTGACTTTGTATCTTACGATGTTTATGATATTGTATCCTAATTTATTATTTACGGTTGAATTTTCCAATTCCTTATATGGTGGGCAAAATAGGTAACCTAGTGTGCAATTACTGCAAATCAGGGATAAGAAAGGAGAGTCAATTTTCCTAGAGGACATAACCAAAGACACCAAAGGAGGAAATTTACTGCCATGAGTGGCAAGTCTGTCAAACGAAGGCAAGGGACGATCAACTCACACACAAAAACAACTCAACTTTCGGTACCATGTCTTCCAAATTTTAATTCGACAGCTTTACTATTTTTCAATTTTCATTTTTAGTAGTTAGAAATTCTCATTGAAGTTTTGTTATTTGTTTTCAAACATTGTTTTAAAGAAGTAAGAGGACCCAAGTGTTGGTTATAGTCCTTTAAATCATCCTCAATCGTTTAAAGAGAAGTTAAGATTTTTTTAAGTGCAATCTTTGTTCTTGTTTAAGTTTAGGAAGACTATAATTTTTTGGCACGCTCCCAACTTTACAATTTTCAAAGGGCGATATTCCCTGGATTGTTTTCGCAAAAATCAGGGAACAAATACTAATTAGTTTTACGCACATGTGTTGCATGTGATCACTTTTTTTTATAATCACATTTTTAATATTATAAAATATTTATCCAATTTTTGATATTTTTAAAGTTAAATTCCTGGACAAATAATACAAATTAAAAATAAAAGTATTAATCTAATAAAATTGAAAATTCCATAGACAAAAAAAGATAATTTTATACAAAAATTAAGGATAACAATGCATATAATTAATAAAAATTAATATCATAGATAAATAAAAAATAAAAAACTAAAAAAATTTAAATATTAAGATTATAAGATAAATATAATTAAATTTAAAAAATTACATAAAAATTAAAATTTAGAGAATTAGAATAATATTTAATTAAATTTCAAAATTGATAACAATTAACATAAATTGATATGAATAAATAATTTGTCAATGCTAAAATCATTAGTTTTCATTGAGGCTGCACATTAATAATGCCATAATACAAAAAGAGTTTGTATAATTAACACTTAATTTGAAATTCGAACTTTGAATTAAATGATAATTTTAACAAGTACCTAAGAAGATTTGGAGACCATCGAACATATTCTAAAAGTATCATAATTATTGGATTCAAAGCAATTTAAGATAATTTGATATAATTATCAAATACTTATCAATTATAATTAGTAGTAATTATTATTTCGTCCCTGAAGTAATTCGTAAGAACTTATTATGCCAATGAGTTTTAAAAAGCTTCCTATTACGTCTTTGTTTTTTAATGTCGTCAGCCAGAACTAACAAAATACATCAGATCTAATGATGCGACATGTGGGAGCATGTGGGACACATTCTTACGTGGTTATAAGAGGCTGTACATTTGACATGTCTTATTAGTTTTGACTGCTGACATTTAAGAGTAAAGACATAATGTGAGACTTTTCAAAACTCAATAGCATAATAGGAGATTACCAATTAACTTAGTGACGAAATAATAATTTCCCCTTGTAATTATCTTAGTATTTTTATAATTATACATAGACCAAATTATGTTGGAAGATCTTTTAGTACGGAATAACTATTATCTTATGTATTGGGCATGTAGATTTTTTGCATTGATATATTTTTTTCCGCTTAATTTTCTAATGGTGAATAATTATCAAATACTTATAAATAAAAAGATTTATAAGTATTTATGAATTAAAAAGAGCAATAAAATTGTTCAAATTTTTTTCCCATATCCGTACATTTATATATGTTATGATCTATAAAAACAATCATACGATGATCTACCTTGTTTTAGCTTGCTTATTGCTTAGTAAAGACATTTGATTTTTACACTTGCCTGACTTGATGATATATGTATCTAGTTGATTTCATTGTAATAATTCTAACTAAAAGCATTTTCATTGGTGGTCCAATGAGAGTCTAATGAGTGTCTATTGGGCTCTCTTTCGATTAGACCACGAGTTCATTGGTTTATTTTAAACCGTCCTCAACTGGCTAATCACAAGGTGGACTCACTGTATACTTTTTTTTTGTTTGTTGCATGTTTTTTTTAAAAAAATCGAAGGGAATGTTGCAACGATCATTTTTATCGTTGCAACATTTATGCTGTTGTAAAATGGTCCAATTTTTTTTTTTAAAAAAACTGTTATTTTTTTCTCATTTCACATTATTTGTACATTTTATCTCCAAATCTCTTTATCTATTATCAAAAAAATGGATTCCAATTCTCCAAATTCATTTTCTCAAAAATTAATTGATACAATTTACCAAACTCTCAAAGTCAACCCTCGAAGAAATGCAAAACTACGTGGTCGCGAGGTGCATCATCGTCTTATGATAACGCGTAATAAAAGAATATTTAGAATCATTTTCGAGAGACTTATGACAAAAATTAGTGTATTTTTTATATCTATTTTATGTACTTTTATTATAACGTGTAATAAATTTGTAATTGTTCAATATCTATGTAGTGAATTTTTACTATTTGAATGAAATGATATTTCTTCATATTTAAAATAATTAAAATTTAGGATAAATAAATTATCTTATTATTTGTAGAATATATCATTTCTCACTTATTACAAAAATTAAATTGTTTGAGTGAAAAAATGTACTTTATACAATATATATTGTAAAAACAATTAAATGAAAACTGGAATGATAGTGAGTCTCATTACAGAGTTCAATGATAGTCTAAATCATTAAAAATAAATAATTAATTAAGAAAGAATTTAATAAAATACTGATATAGCATTAGATCAAATCCAAAAGGATCTAAACCATTGAGTATGCTTTAATAAAAGAAATGGATTAGGACACTTAGGGCCTCTCCAATGGAAACCAATGGTGAAGACCAATGTCGATGACCATTGGTGTTAGTCTCCTATTAGAGGAGACTAACAAAATAGGAGGCCAATGATGCAACCCAAGTTGCACCAGCCGGGCCAAACAGCTGAGATCTATTGACAGTGGACCTTTACTATTTCCCATCACTTTTTTTAAAAAAAAAATCCTTCATGGTTGCAACCATGATTGTTGTCTTACAACGGTCAAATTGTTGATTGTTGTAAAACAACGGTCATTTCTTTTTTTTTATATATATTTTCTCTCTATAAATATTCTGTTCTTCTAATTTCATTTTTCTCATTTCATCTCTTATCCAATCTTCTTCTATAAAAAAAATGGATCTTAATTCTACCAATTCTTAAGAACCAAATCCAAATTCTATGTCTTATGCAATCTTTAATTTCAAATGTAATTTAATTTATAATTTCAATTTAATATTTATGTAATTTTAATTTTAAACATGATTTAATTTTAATATTAATTATTATTTTGGTATAATTTTTTTGGTATTATTCGTCAAATATATAATGCTTTGCTAATTAAAAATATATATTTGTTTATGTACAAAAATATATTTTTGTGTAGTATATATTGTAAAAGAAAATTAAATGAACAATATAGTAATAACGCGTCCCATAAGAAAGTCCAATGAAAATCTAAATTATTGGAGTGAAATGGTATGATGAGGGTGAAATTAATAAAAAACTGATGTAATAGTAATATATCAATAATTTAGATCTAGAATAAGTCTAATTGTTGGAGATACCTCATGCTTGGTACAAAAAAAATTCTAGCTATGATTTAGTCCAAGAATGAAGTTTTGAATTATTCATTTCGAATAAAAACTCCGTTCTAAAAGCTAAACGAATTTAACATAACATTTATGAACTTTTTAATCTCGGAGGAGAAAACAAAATTAAACTAATTTTTAAACCAAAATTAAAGAAGAAATGAAATCTTCTAAAAAAAAAAAATGAAGAAATGGAATGGAATGGAAAATGCTGACGTGGCAAGTTCCCATAACAGGACCCACTTGTTGAGGAAACTCTGGTGGCTAACTCAACCTAATAGGGTAGAAGGCAAGAGCAAGAAGAAACAATTTATGCACACGAGTCAGATTCTCATTCTCTCCTTCTACTCTCTCCAGAACCAACACAGCAACAAAAGAAACTCAAATTACAGCCTCCAAATCTCTTCTCTTATACCAGAAATCACTCTCTCTCTCTCTCTTAAAACCTAAAAAGATTCAAACTTTTCGCAGGGAGAGAGAGAAACAAACCCAAAACTCGCAGCTAAAACCCTTCTTCCATTGACAAGAACCCTAATTTTTTCGATGCAGATCCAATAACCCACCAAGAAGAAAGTCCCTAACTTTAATCAATTGTAAATGATGGCTGAGTTAGGGCAACAATCGGTGGATTTCTCCACCTTGGTAGGTCGGGCCGCCGAGGAATCGTTCCTTTCTTTAAAGGAATTGGTGGAGAAATCGAAGAATAATGAACAGTCTGATTCTGAAAAGAAGATTGGGTTGTTGAAGTACTTGGTTAAGACGCAGCAACGTATGCTCAGACTCAAAGTTCTTGCTAAGTGGTGCCAGCAGGTCAGCTTCTTCCTTTATTTGATTCTTTTTATGAATTTTAAAATGTGTTTTTTTTGTCGGTTGCGGTGAATTGTGAATTTTTAGGTAAGTTGGGTTTATTTTTTAAGGTAAAGTTTATTTTTTTTTGAAAATTTTGGTTGTTTTTGCTTCACCTAGAATGTGGGTTTTGTTGCATTAGTGAGGTGTAATTTTGTAGTAGTGATTGGTGTTTACTGATATGTAGTGAAAAAGTTATGGTAATCGAAAGAGTTAGTTTGTTTATAACGTTTCCTGGATGTTTTTTATGCATTTAAGATTTTTTTTTTCGTGCTAGTGGACAGTTTGGGTTTCTTGCAGAAGAGGATTGTGGTTTTCTACTGATGGTTTGAATTTATGTATTGAATGAGATTGTCTCTTTGAACCGTAATTGTGGCTTGGATAGGTTTTATTGGAGGTTTTTCGATGAGTGGTATGAAATAACCTGAATTTTGGTTTTATTGGCCGGTAGTGGTGTAGTTGGTCGTTCTGGGATTGGAATTGTTAACTAAAGGAATTGAATTTCAGGTTAGGGATAGGTGGTGGGAAGGAATTCTAAATGGTGTTACTCACGGAACTTATTCGAGAATTGAGTTTGATGATCATGTGGCTATTGGTAGGAAGGATATAAAATAATCTCATTATTTGGGGAAAGAGTTTATGGGTATGATAATTTGGGTCTTGACTGACTTGAATTTCTGGAAGTAGATAATGTGATCGTATCTTTCGGATTATACAATTGGAGATTGAGAAAAATGTCATCCTTTTCTTTTGGACCACATCTTATTTGGAAAAAGGATCTCGATGAGTATCTTACCATATGAACCATTGCTGTTATTAACCTGTGGCATAAATGAAGTTCATGATTGAGATAACACATAAACTAGCAATTATGGTCATTTGTTCAGGCATGCATGCAAATGCAATTGTGCCTGTCAGGGTTGGGGAATAGGGGTTTGAGTCTCAAGGGTTGGGTGAATTCAACTTCGTGTTCTTATTGAAAATTTATTTGCATCTGCCAATTTTTAGAGGACTATTGGACCAGTGTATATTGGGAGAGATATTTTAGTACCTTCAATTTCTAATGCACGCTGGATTTTTTCAAGAGGATGAAGCATTATTGGTACAATATTTCTACATAATAGATGCACCACGTGGGATCAAAGACCAATAAAGTCTGCATCTTCCATGGATATTCATGCCTGTAATTCATTTATTGTTCAGTAGGATGTTGATGGGAGTGAAGTATTAAGAGCATGGATTTTCTCTATAATGCTGCTCTATCTTATTTCATGCTAGAACTGCTGGTATTCTGGGACGTAATCCGAGTTTTGGCTTAAAGCTCTAAATTTTGTTTGAGGTTGCTAGTTTACTAAATGTGCAGAGCTGAATCTTATTATGTCCAAATCAGGTTCATAAGCCTAAATAAGCTCTTCACGAGCTTAGAGATAAATATATTTAATTAACAAATACGTTATAGTGAGAAATTAATATTTATATAATTTTTTTTTGTATAAACTACCTAAATAGTTCTGTTGACACTAAGATTGCTGGTTGAGTTTTTCATTTTGGGCATTCTAATATTCTGAATTTAGGAAGTCATGCCTAAGGCTAAATCAATAGAATTCTTGAAAGCAGAATTGCCTTTTCTTTTCAGCTGGGGATATGAGTATGACTTTTTGCCTTACAGTTTGGAATATTTGCGTCATTGTACACATAAAAGTTGAACAAAAATGGAAAAGCTGAGTGCTTCTTAGAAAGTTTTCGCTGTCCTTTGGTTTACATAGAAAAAGAAGTAAAATACATTTAGTGAGAACTGGAAGTTATTTGTATTCGATGTTTAGGCAGCTTTTGAAACTTAAAAATATGGTTGTCTGTATAATCTTTTCTGGGTAATGGTGATCTCTTCATCTCCACCAAAATTTGCAGTCTATTTAGCGAACTTTTTCCGTATATGTGTTTGTCACTGTCATGATGCCTCTCATTAGTGAAAGGGGTTCTTGAATCACTTCCAAAACCCTACTTTCATATGCAAAATTATGTTGTTCTTCAACTTGTTTTGACATCATGTTTAATTGCAGGTACCACTGATACAGTACTGCCAGCAACTTCAATCTACGCTGTCCAGTCATGATACATGCTTTACACAAGCAGCAGATTCGTTGTTTTTCATGCATGAGGGGTTGCAGCAAGCTCGTGCCCCAATCTATGATGTTCCATCTGCTATAGAAGTCCTCCTTACAGGATCTTATCAGCGATTGCCAAAGTGTGTAGAAGA
>CAODLS010757555.1:0-10408 GCA_948243855.1 Flueggea neowawraea
GGAAGTGCAACCTCAAGAGACTAGCAGCAAGAGTGTAGTCCTTCTTAAACCATTCTTGGACTTTTCTGCTAATGATGGCTTCAGCATCTGGACAGCTCTTATGATAGTAACCAAAAGCCAGCAAACCATCTTCGGACACCAGATCCAACAATGTCGGAATTTCCAGCGATGGTGCATTTTCATCATACTCAAACTCGTCATCAGAAGCCGATGCCAATTGAAGAACAAAGAGGATAAAGAGGCAACAAATTAAGGACTTGATCATCATTTTTTTGTGGTAATTATGTCCAGAAAATGAGAATTTTTTGCTTATTATGATTTCTGATTTGATCATTTTTTTATCAAGTCTCGGTTTATATAGTACGGGACATGGTTGAATTGAAGAATATTTTATTAACTAAGATTGGAACTACGTGAGCCGCACACTCATCGGACAAAATGTGATGCCAGCATGTAGAGTTGAGATCTTTTTCTTTTCTGTATCATATTCATGGAAACATATGTATGCAAAGTTGACTTGTCTTGTTTGACATTTTTTTCTTTTTCGATTTTCAAGCTAATTATTATATCTACTCCCTTCAGCCTAATTAACAGCATTCCCAAAATATACTGATTATACTGTAAATTAAAAAATTTACTCACTTACAAAAGTGGGAATAGGGGATAAAACTTTTTGTTCTTAAAATACCCTTAGTTATATAGTCTACTGAAATAATATATTTAATATTTTTTGGCAGATTGTATGACATATTTTAAATTTAGATAACAATCTATTATTACTTTTTATTTATCCAATTTCAACTTTTTTTTATCACTTAAAAAGTCGTACAAAGGCAAATGAATTTGTTAATGATCATGATCAAATTAATCTTATTTTAAATTTTGATTGTCATGAATATCATATTAATTTTTAATAAAGTAAATTATCACATAAGATAAATTTTGACAAAAATTCTATCCTATCAATATGTATAAATATATTACAAAAATCTGATTTCACACTCCTCCTCCCTCATTTGTTTTTGGCATTACCTCCCTCTGAACCTAACGAGCGCTCTTAGTCTTATACAAGTTGCTAGCTATTTCAGCGGCAACAGAGAGGAAATTTCAGAGTGAGATATGGTGTGGTGCTTTTAGTCCTATGCGATAATTCTTTGATACTGATTTGCGATTGATTTATGCTGAAACTTATTTTTCGATTAATTGTTTTAGCATAATCATGGCTTTCTCTAACCTATTTAGCACAATCATGACTAGTGACGATCAATATATTGCGGATCAAAATCAAGACCAGAGTTTAAGGATTAGGCTACTATTAATCTTTCCAATCATCCGCACTAGCTTCTTTAAATTCAAATTGCTTCTTTAATAGAAAATAAAAGGCACCAACGTCATGATTCATCGCGATAAGTTCCAAAGGCTCTTATTCATTTTTCTTGCATTCAACATGTTTGATGTTAGTTGTAAGTTCATGTAAAATTTTTGACTTATCTGTCTACACTTCTTTATGAGATTTCACAAACCTGTTTATTTTATTGTGAGCACCCATCAACGATTTTTTTTTTAAAACCAGGTTGGATTTTGTTTCTCCACCGACTTGATCCATTTCTATTTCCTATCGGTGCATTCTGTATCTATATATGGTTTGCTATTTTTTATATTTATGACTTTCTAGCAAAAACAACATGCAATTGTTATTATATTGTTAATTTTTTTCCTATTACCTTAATTTATTCTATTCTTGATTACCTTTATTTTTCAATTATGACTTTGTTGAATATTAGTTTGAAATAATATATTTAATTTTCAAATTTTCTCTTCTGAAAAAACTATATAACATATATGAAATATTATGCTCCATACAAAAAAAAAAAAAGAAGATTGGATGTCCAACTTTGCTCTTAGTCTTCTTAGAGGTTTCCATAGCTTTGATTCCCCACTGAAGGTATAACTATTATTTTGGCCAATGATGCTAACAGTGTTTGCTACACTAGACATGTTAAGTCTTAAGTTTTCCATGTTTAGGTTTAGGTTTCTTGATTTTGTTTCTCATCTTTTTTTTTTGTTCGTCTTATTTTTGAGTTGCCTTTGTATGTTTTGTCTTTAGTTAGACCTTGTATAATTACAGCATTCCTCGCCCTTTTTTATTAAAAAAAATCTTTTTTTTGAAAATTCTCATAACTAAATTATTTGTTTCAAACTCTTCATTTTGACTAAAAGGATGTTGGTTATCATCTTAAGGAAAAAAAAATATTGGTTTTGTGCTAAATATATAAGTTCTTGATAAAAAGAAATTTAAAAAGCAGACAAAAAAAAGGGTTAATAGTCTAATATCTAAAAAATACTAGCTACATCAATACCTCATAACTTAGCATTATCGAGATTGTCTCGATCGTTGGATTCTCATTGATTTTTTTGGATCAATTTCTCATCGATACCTAAACCAAATGTATCAAAAAGGACACTATTCATTATCTTCATTCAAAACCCTTGACCGTGTGTCTAAAAGAAAAAAGAAAAAAGATTGTGTCACAATAACAAGATGTACAGCTTTAGTGGTTTACCAAATCTCTCCCAAGACGTGCCATTTCTTTTAATGTCCTTATTTCCAAAGTGTTTTTCAACCACAAAGAAAGCCTTACAACAAATTGTTTGTTCTATGTTTACTTCTATTGGGAAAATTCAATGCAAACATTTCCACAGCACAAAAAGTTTGTATCTATGTAGTCTGTACTTCAAAACACTCAATAGTCATGGCCATACTCCAATTTGGTCTAAAGGAAATTGGCCCTCACCCCTTCATGTGAAACTCTGGGGATTCCAGCTTTTTATTTCGCCACCCGTGGTGTTTACTCGTTGCAATCAAATAAAGGCACCATATTATGTGCTCTAAGTGGTTCGGCGTAGATTGGTTATTTGATTTCTGTAGATTCAGCAGTGTATTGCGGATCGATATATTAAATAATTATAGTAAATAAAAAAATATTTTTATGTTAAATATTGTTAAATGTTCAATGTAACCATAAAATATGCATCAATTCACACTTCAATTGGTATCCGAATATGCTGTCTTTCATATGTTTGACAACTATTTGCTTGACTTCATACTCTCAAATGAACATGTAGTAATACGTGGTGTCTTAAATGAAGATATATCAACTCTAATTAATTTATTAAATTATCTTATTGTAATCCGTTTTTTAAGAGTAGTTTAATAAATTAATGATAAGGACAATTTTACAAACTGGATTGAATTGAGACAAAAAGGTTAACTCAGTACACATATTTTTTTCATAAACATAAAATAATATGAAGGTGAAACATGAAGACAGCGGGACCTATGGGGGTTTGACCATGCATGTCAGGGGCTGAGCTATATGATCACAACTCTTCTACTAAGAGATAAACACATGGATTTAAAAATTGACTGCTTGTTGAAACTCAATTTTGTCCAATACACGTACCAAATTATATTTATAAATAAATTTTGTAAGATTTTAGTTATTGTTCAACAAAGTTGACAGTATCTTCGTATGGCTTGATGCTGTCCATTAATTTACATTTTTTTTGTCAACATTCTCTTGGACGTAGCATCCAGAGTTCCACGTCATATAATTTTATGCACACAAACCATAGAGCAATTTTGGTCGTTAGCTTATAATAAACCCAATTGATTACCATACATTAAACTCACAAATATGCCGATCGAATGATGGTTAAGAAATGGCAATCAGTATAGTTTGTATTGTCACGGAAGAATCGCTGCTTTATAATGGACAGACTAATATCCTATCACTCTTTCAGCTTATTTCTTGTCTCCATTATTATCACAATTTGGATCTCTTCAGCTGCAGATTTCACACTTCAGCTTGCTTGGCAATTGGTATACACATATAGCTGGACAAATATTAGTTAACATGTTATATCTTTAACTTACTAATTGTTGATGTGGCATGAGTTCGAAACTATTAAGTCCAACCCAAAAACCTACACATTATATCTATATGTAAACTTCCTATTGATACTCTCAGTTTTACTAGCTCACACTACAAGAAAAATTAATTTTTGTGACAAAAAGAATTCGTCGCAAAAACTGAAAATTTGTCGCAAGACTGCTCTTGTGACCAACATTTCGTCACAAGAAATCGTTACAATAAACCCTGTCTCAAGAATTTTCTTCGCGACCAATTCGTCGCAAAGTTTGTGACGCGTCACAACATTTGGGCAAAGGTCAACTGCCAACGTTGCAACCAATCCGTCGCAATTTCTGAGTCCAATTGGTGCAAAAATGGCGACCTAATTGGTCACAAACATTGCGACGCATTCGTCACAAACATTGCGACGCATTCGTCACAAAACTTGCCAAAATATTTTGTATCCAATTTTTTTGTTATATATAATTCTTTATATTTATTATTTGAAATATTTATAAAAATTTACAAAACCGTCAAAATTAAATGAAATATTGTTGGTTTTTAATTTAATTAGAAAATATGTATTTAATATATGGCTTAAATATCAAATATATACAAAATGTTAAATGTCAACAAGCTCCAAAATATTGTATGTCTACTATATCCCAAAATATATTGCACAATGACCTATCTAGCTGGTGTCCTCATCGGGCACCGATGTGTCTGGTGCATGTGGTGTTGCAGAAGAAAGAAAGCTCGGCATACAACACATTTGTGCCATGAAGGCCTCCATCCACCTCTGGAAAGCCTTATGATCTGAACGCATCTGCAAATTATTTGAATGCACCTACGAGATCTGGGACTGCAACTCATCAACATGCTGTCGTAGCTCAGTATTCTCGCGACGAAGATCATCATTGTTGGCTATAAGTGCGGCTCATGGAAGACGTATCCGATCTGGATAAACACGGTAGACTGTGATCCAAGACCATAAACTCGCCCGTCAGGACGAACACCGCCGACAGCCTCTAGAAATGTAGAACACTCGTCATCCGATGTTGGCTCAGCATCGGGGTCGGACAAGCGCTTATTAAGGAGTTGATCGGCCCGCTCCTACATAAAAGAAAATTAAAAGTTAAAAGATGTTCTTATTATCTTAAAAATAATCATTCACTTGAGCTAAAAAATACTCACCGATACCTCCCTTCCACGATCGTCGACAAACGTCTGTCCATCGTGATTTTTTGTGTGGAGGTATCTATGGAGCTCTCGCACACCAACATCTCGATTATACTTGTGAGACTACAAAACAAAAATAATCCATTAACATTATTTAACATTGAATAATTAATTTCTTTAAAATATTAATTTTGAACTCATTACCAGTCGCCTCGTGTGCTTTGCGTGCGAGAGGGAACTTCCCGTTTGGAGAGCCGGGTTTGCCAACTTATTACGCGGTTGATCTCGCAAACGTCTTTGGTAAGCCTCAGGCATCAATAAGCAAGATATGACCTGTAATACGCCTCGGACAACCACGTTGGCTTCTTCGTCGTTATCTGAATAGTGCTGAGTAGGCCGTTGTACCGCTTTCTGACTCGCTTGTAGTGTCATTTGAGAGGTAAGTTATTTCTTACTAATAAGAACTGAGCTAAGATCTTCAATTTTTTGTGTTTCTTATTCGTTCATGTCTACATGTTTTCTTGGAATTGAATGAAAGCGTGGACGTGGAGTTTAGACCTGAAGCTAAATAATCAATCAAATCGGACTTTCAGTGAAAATTTAAAACTCAACCAAGAAACTCAGATGCAAGGGTACTAATTAAGTTGAGAGTTAGGAATCGAAAGATTGCTAAATGAAATTCATAAATCCAAATTAGTTTAGTTAGAACTTTTCCATTATAAATTTATTGTTAAGTTTTGAGGCAATAACAAATATATTACGTCGTTAAAAGACATATAATAAAAAATAACTAAATCCTCATGAAACACACTATAAGTTTGGTTTTCTAATTAACTATAGTCTAGCCAGCTGATTGTCGAAAATTTGACTTGATGACCGCTCTTTTGAGAGGCCAAAAGCCGCAAGTTTAACTATTGTTAAGAAAGTTGATTATGATCATAAAATTTCGTTACCACTAGCTAGTCTTTTCATAACACTGGTATCTTTTGTAATGCTTACGAGGAAAGATAAAAGTCAAAATATTTGAGAAAATATATCGTAAGATAACGTTTTACCCTCTGATCATGTTCTTTTAATTTCTCCTTTATTACTAAATGCCAATTATTAATGTCAAAGAATCAAATCTAGAATAATTGACTGATCTTTCGCTACGCAAACATTGAGCTATTAGTTCAAATCTTAAGACTGTTTTCACGATGAGATTGAATTAATAAAATTATTTATCACCAATGAATTTGATATTGGAGTTAATTTCAACATCAAGAGATTTTAAATTCGATTTTTGGTAAAAGCAAATAAAATAATTTATATCAAAAAATAAAATTATTTATTGTAGTATTTTGAAATGCATAAACAAAAGCATTCTGAAAATTATTCTAGAAATTTTGAAGAAAATTGAATTAATAACAACAAATACGAGCAGAAATTACTTCATTTTATTGTTCAAATCAATCATACTGCTAGTTGTTTGAATAATTCTTTTTCTGGTGAAGAAGCCTTTCGCTTCAACTGATCCCACGCAACAACTCTGGTATTTGTGGAAGTAACTAACTCTTCTTTTGCCGAATTGTTCATCACCATTGCTTGTATTGTGAAATTATAGGAAGATTTGCATCAATTTATTCTAGAAGGTCAATTTTCAAAACAAATGTCACTAAAAGATGATAAATATGCACAAACTTTACAGAACAATAATGGAACCTATCCCTTATTGTTTGCTAAAGTAGGTTGGATTTATTGGCAAAGTTATAACAAAGAGCATAAGAAACACAATTAATTTATCCACTAAACAAATATTATCACGATTTGCTAATAATTCGAGCAATTTGGAGTAGGCAATGGAGTTACTTACAAGTACAATACAAGCAATAAACGCATAAAAAAGGCGACAAAACGACATTAGGATTTGGTGGCTCAAACCAGCATCTATTTAGAAATTGCAGGGCCATATTCCTTTTTCAAACCTTGATGATAAATGTAATTAAGCCTTGATATCCAGAATATTAGAACGCAATTAATTAAAAGAAACATTTTGGAAGTTAATAATGCTTACGTTGGAATGATAAGTTCGTGTAGGGACTCCTTTGACTTCCAAAAGCTTTGTCAAGTACAAAAACAAAGAGGAAAAAATAGTAATTCAACCGATCACTTTCATAAGGGTTTCAGTGATTCTAAGCCAACACATTATACCTAAACTCACAAGTCCCTACTGAATCAATCACTCTCCCTCTAACCATATCTTCTTGCCTTTTTGGTGTTTAGTTTATGGAGTACTCATATTTTTGCACTTTAACAAATCTAATCTGAGAAAATCATTAATATTTGTGTATTTCTTGTATTATTTTTTGGTCGATAAGTCATTTTAGTTGTTTTTATCGAAAATCAAACTCTTAATCATTTTAGTACTAGAGGCAATTTTAATACCAATGTACATGTCCATTGGTGTTTCTTGTATTATTAAATTCTATGAACTACGCTCATTTAATATTTTGTATTACACGATGAATTCTTTTTTGTTTCGGCAGACATAAACTTAAGAGAATTTTGCACGTCAAAGAGATTCAAATTTACAATTCTGATAAGTCCCTCAATCCTTACAAATCCTTCGTGTCCTTCCCTTGAACAAACTTGGGATATCAGGTTTTTTTTATTATTAGTTGTTTTTTCTCTGAAACATTTTGACTTCTTAAAAATCTTTATATAACTGTTCATATTAAAGTCCGCCTGCACCTCCTCCAGTTGTAGGATGAGTCTCATTTATAGCTGTTGTAGAGACACACTACTTTGATTCACGCTCTCTAATCCCTTCTCGGCACCCATTTTTAGGCCAATTAAAACACACTGCAATTCAATTCACCAACTTTTTCCAACACTCCTCTTCTTATACACCTCCATGCACTCCTTCACATGGCTGCTAACATTGGTGCTTTATTTGCTTATACCACGCGTCTTCTCTCTTCCCGAAAGACCAACCTCACAATTGCCCTCTTAATCACTCCTGTTCTTCAACCACACCTTCTAGTTTTCACTTAAATTGGAAACTTCTTTTCAAGTACTTTTCTTTGTTTGTTCTGTCATAGAAGACGTGAATATGGCAGCTTTGACAAAAACAAGTACTTGTTGCTGCTTTTGTTGTTGTTTTGATGTGCTTCTCATTTGGTTTCGTTTTGTGCCAACAAAATCAAGATTTATCGGTTCTTTTGGAGTTGAAGAAATCTTTTGTGGATGACCCTGAAAAGGTTTTGCATGATTGGAATGACACCAACACGAACTTGTGCACATGGACAGGAGTTACGTGCGGGTTGGACTCGGTTAATGGCTCCGAGCTTCTAGTTGTGAGTTTGAATCTATCTGACTCGTCGCTTACTGGATCTATATCACCCGCACTCGGTCGGTTAACCAACCTGCTCCATCTTGATCTTTCTTGTAACAACCTTATGGGTCCCATTCCAACTGCCGTTTCAAACCTTTCTTCATTGGAATCTTTGCTATTGTTCTCCAACCAACTCACTGGACCCATCCCAACTCAGCTCGGCTCGCTGACGAGTCTCCTAGTGATGAGAATCGGTGACAATGGTCTCACTGGCCAACTTCCTGCTTCTTTCGGAAATTTAGCCAATTTGGTCACTCTTGCTTTGGCTTCATGTAGGATTACAGGCCCGGTACCTCCTCAACTCGGTCATCTCAGTCAGCTTGAGAGCTTGATTTTACAAGATAATCAGCTTGGTGGACCGATTCCAGCCCAGTTAGGGAACTGTTCCAGCCTTACTGTGTTCACTGCAGCTGTCAAAAATTTAAATGGATCAATCCCAGAAGCAATAGGTCGGCTAGAGAATCTCCAAATTCTAAACCTTGCAAACAATAGTCTCTCCGGAGAGATACCGAGTCAACTCGCTTACTTGAATTTTATGGGGAACGAACTTGAAGGTACAATCCCAAAGTCGCTAGCTCAACTGGGTAATCTTCAGAATCTTGATTTATCAGTGAACAAGCTCACCGGAGGCATTCCGGCGGAGTTGGGAAGTATGGATCAGTTGGTGTACTTAGTTTTATCAAACAACAATCTATCAGGTGTCATACCAAGAAGTTTATGTTCTAAAAATACCGATTTGGTGAGTTTGATTCTGTCAGAGGCACAACTTTCTGGTCCAATTCCAGGAGAATTAAGACAGTGTCAATCACTGATGCAACTCGACTTGTCCAACAACACTCTCAACGGGTCAATACCTGCAAAGATTTATGAGATGATTGAATTGACTCAACTTTATTTACATAACAATTCTTTGGTGGGTTCAATATCTCCTTCAATAGGTATTCTTACCACCCTGAAGGAGGTTGCATTGTACCACAACAATTTCCAGGGCAACCTGCCTAAAGAGATTGGAATGCTTGGAAGTCTTGAAGTCCTGTATCTGTACGACAACCGGTTATCAGGGGAGATACCTGTGGAGATTGGAAACTGCTCCAGATTGCAAATGGTGGATTTCTTTGGGAATCGTTTTAGTGGGAAAATTCCTGATACTATTGGGAGGCTCAAAGGGTTGAATTTGCTTCATTTGAGGCAAAACGAGCTTGTCGGCGAAATTCCTGCCAGTCTTGGAAGCTGCAATCAACTGACTATTCTAGACTTGGCAGATAATTGTCTCTCTGATGGTATTCCGGCAAGCTTTGGAAATCTCCAAGCTCTCGAACAGCTAATGCTTTATAACAATTCCCTTGAAGGTAACCTTCCTGATTCACTCGCCAATTTGAGGAACCTGACAAGAATCAATATTTCAAAAAATAAATTCAATGGTAGAATTGCTCCATTGTGTAGTTCAAATTCTTTTCTTTCTTTTGATGTCACAAACAATGCATTTGACCAAGAGATTCCTCCAAGCCTGGGAAATTCAGTTTCTATTGAAAGGCTAAGATTAGGGAATAACCGGTTTAGATGGAAAATTCCATTGACACTCGGAAGAATTCGTGAGTTATCATTACTGGATTTGTCAGGGAATTTGCTGGTAGGAGAAATACCTGCTCAGCTTGTGTTGTGCAGGAAATTGACCCACATTGATCTAAACAACAACCTTCTTTCCGGGCCTATACCACTGTGGCTTGGGAACTTGCATCTGTTAGGTGAGTTTAAGCTCTCCTCCAATCGTTTTGATGGGTCAATTCCTCCACAGCTATTCAATTGTTCCAAACTGTTGGTGCTTTCAATTGGTGACAATTCTTTAACTGGAGCTCTTCCTGATGAGATTGGTAATCTGGAATCACTCAATGTCCTCGACCTTGCAAAAAACCAACTATCTGGCACAATCCCTCGTGCTCTC
>CAODLS010757570.1:0-13113 GCA_948243855.1 Flueggea neowawraea
GAACCAGCTAACCAACCCGACAGTCAAAACCGAACCAATTCAAAATCAAACTTAACCAAACAAATCTATAAAAAGAACCTAATCAACCCACTAATGAATTTTGCAGCCATCTTCAAAACCCAAACCATTTCACAAAAATAAATCAAACCAACTTAGTATAAATCAACCCAACCGGTTAAACCAGTGGCCCAAACCGATAAACCAAACCAGTAAATAACCCAACCGAAAATCACCCCTCTTTTCTTTTTCTTTTTTTTTTTATTCAGATTTTTCTTTTTCAATTTTCAACAATTTTTCAATTAATAAATCACTTCCAATCACCAAAATAAAGATTCAAATTTTTACCCAAATTTATTTATAATAATTATCCAAAAATAATTATTCTAAAAATAATTATCCACCAATAATTATTCAAAATAATTACTCCAAATATAATTATCCAAAAATACTTATAAAAATTATTCGGGGTATTGCAGATGATATATGATTTAATTATGGTCTCGTTGTCTAAATCTGTTTTATAAGCATATTGTCTGATTGTATGACGTTTATTCTCGTTTTTAAATGTTTTGGCAAATGTATCCTGAAAATCATTATATATTTGAAATTGTATTTATTTAACTCTTTCGTTGATTTTGGTTTTATTAGTTTTTAAATGTTTTGTTTTGTAATAAATATTTTGAAAATAAAATATTTGATTTGATTTATTTATTTAATTCGTTTGACTATTTGTTGTCTGTTTTGTTTTTACGAAAAAATTCAAAAGGAATTTCTGAATTATTATTTGTAGAAATACGAGTGTATACAAATAGTATACAATGTATATGTGTATGTGATATTTTTTTGAAATGCTTTTAAAACTGTCTATGAGAGGCACATAAGAGGCGATCTATAGTGTTATCCCTCACTAGGTTCTGACCCCTTTATTTTTCTTGTTTTGTTTTTAAAAATTATTTTTCAGGTTATGTTGATAGCAGTTATCTGATACTCTACACCCAGTGAGATGTTCTTGTCAGCAGTGGATACCCTATTGTCTGGGTCTTATATTCTCTATTTTGTTAAAAGCTCCACACCGGTTATCTGTGGGTTATGGTTTTGCATTTGTTATTGTTTAGTCTTTAAATAATTTTACAATTAATTATTTATTTTGTATTTCGATATTATCATAATATTTCATTTTATTATTTAAGAATATTATTTTTAAACTTTTAGTTATTAAATTGTTGTAATTTGATTAATAGGTTGTTTATTAATAAATGGTTTTTGTGTATAAGTTATGTACTCTAAGGCTTGTATGAGATGGACGGACTTGTTTAGACGGTTTGCCTCGTACGCCGGTTTCGGCCCAATTTTGGGTCGTGGTAATCAAGGGGATTCATTTTCCCCGTATTTATTTATTATATGTGCTGAAGGTCTATCGACAATGATTAAGCAAGATGAAATGCAGGGCAGCCTTCACAGATGTTGTATTAGTCGTGGTGCTCCATCAGTCTCTCACCTCCTATTCATAGATGATAGTTTCTTCTTTTTTTGGGCTTCCAATGAAGAGAGTAGGAAGATGCAAGAAATACTAACTGACTATGAGAGGATTTCTGGACAAGCTAAAAATTTCCAAAAGTCAGGTATCTTCTTCAGTAATAATGTTTCCCTTGATACTAAAGCTTGTATATCCTTTATTTGGGTGTTTCAACCACCCTTAATACATGTCGGTATATTGGATTGCCATCACTTATTGGTAGGAATAAGAGAGCTATTTTTGCTTTCTTGCGTGATCGCTTGTGGGACAGACTTCAAAGGTGGCAGTTACGTATGCTATCTCAAACAGGACGAGAGGTGTTGATTAAGTCTATAGCTCAGGCAATCCCAACATTCTTGTCACGACTCGAGTCGAGCCGGTGACCGGCGTATAAGGTGAACTGTCTATGGAAGCCCAACTCATCTCGCATAAGCCTCGGAGTTACAGATATTCTACTCAGACAATCATTTATCAAAACATTTATTTAATAAAATACGATATACGAAAATAGTGATAAAAATAATACGATCATATAAATATAAACCTTCATCATAAAACTAGTATCCAAAATACAAAAATATAGTCCAGTATCCCCACATAAATACGGTATAGAACTCTAACAACAAAATACAAAAGTAGAGCCCGAACTAAGGCACTCACTGAATATCAAAGAATGTCTCACTGATGATGGGGTGCTGAACAGATGCTAAGTATGAAAATATATATATGTCAGACATACAAAGAAGGTAGACAAAAATAAAATGACCCAGTGAGGAAATAGCACTCCAGATTGCCTCATACGTGCCTCACAAAGACAATTTTGAAAACCGTTCAAAAGATATCGCACACATATATACCAATATATTACATATACACACTACGTATGTAATAGCATTTAGAAAACGTTTTACCAACACGTTCGTATACAGAGCAGACAATATGCATTCAGACAGTATCAGAGTATATATACATACATTTATATATATATATATATATATATATAACAAAGTCATAATATGGGACTATAACAGAATGTACATAATAGTATTGTGGACTCAGCCACTAGACAGAACAAAGCATGTATCTGGCCGGATACACGGCTACCACTTTACCCTGACAACTAGGGTCTTCACAGAGTATTGGTATATCAAAGGTTGTGTATTCCGTAACTAGGTGTCTCATATCAGAATATATTATATACAATAATATAACAGACAGTCATGCAGAACATATTTTCTTATTTTCAGAAAACATATATATATATACCAATATATATTAACAGAGTAAAATGTTGGTTATTACAAACCACATAAGTCCGATTAATAATTAGCCAAATGATTATTAGTCAGATTTCATATCATATCCCGACACAACAAAAACTATATAGGTAGGAAGACACAACCTATGTGTCTGAAGCTGCCATTTCACTCACTTGGAATCCGAAGCAAAAGATCCAGTCAGGAACCACTGGTAAGTGGTTGGTCATGCTGGCAGGAACAAGAAGCTAGAACAGATACATTCATAACAGATATCAGAAAAATGATGTTGGTACTGTGGTGGTACCGAATGCATGATATGCATATGCAGATGCTGATCCTCGAGGTCAAACCTAGCTCGAAAGAGAATCTACCATTCTCGATCCAAAATCTGGAATCTATGCAAAATTACAGTTAAGTCCTCAACCCACATAAAATCATGCTTTAGTCCTCAAACTTTCCAAAATTTCCAACTTAGTCCTCAAAGAGTTCTACTAGTCCTCCAAGAAGTCAAAATCATCAAATAAAACTCCTAACTCTCAGAAATCACCAAATATGAAAAGATACAAGCTTGGGCCCTAAAATCACGACTTACTCGAGTAAAATATAAGCTTACTCGAGTAACTCCACTTTGAATTACTCAAGTAAGAAAAGTCTTACTCGAGTAATTCCACCCTGGGTTCCCTCGAGTAAGTTCATGTCTTACTCGAGTGGTTCCCTATCCAGAAAACTCCAAAAATCTCCAAACACGATTCAACCGATTAAAAACGCTACCAATCACCCACATTGCTCCTAAACAACCTCCAGAACATTATTCTATACACCAATACAACAATGCAACTCAAAATCACTCCAAAATCATTCAAACTCGAATTGGTACATACCCATTTATGAACACCTTCGATTCTCATGATTTTGAACTTAATCTAGGTGTTTCTAAACTCCCAAAGCTCCGATTTCATTAACCATAACACACATTTCCATCAGAAACACTAAGAATACATCTCAAATCCAAACCCTAGTTCTAGCCACCACTCCTCAAAATTCTCAACAAAAGGATGCATTCAAAGAGAAAATGAAAGAAACAACAATGGAATATAGTAGATCTTATCTCAAGGAATCAATGGTAGGCAATGGAAGAGGAAGATGGATGAATTTGAGAGTAAATGTGGTTGTTGGAAGGAGTAAATGACGAAGCAAGGTCGGGTGAGGGAATTAAATAGACCAAGAAGGCAAAACGCAACGTTTTGCAAACTGCCTGTGTTAATTCAGGACTTACTTGAATAACTCAGGATGTTACTCGAGTAATTTGTGTCCCAAAGGAACATCCAGGTCCCGCTTGCTCGAGTAAGTCCAAAACTTACTCCAGTAAGTCTCGATCCTAAAACACACGAAACTGGAACCCGATCCCGTCCACTCGAGTAACACCAAAACCTACTCGAGTAACTCTCCTTTTCTTACTCGAGTAACACACGAGTTACTCGAGTAACTCCAAGCTCATTCATACAACAAGGATTCTCCAACACCACCAACACTCAGACAACATCTCTGAACCCAAGGATCCGATCGAAGACGAAAGAAAAGCTACAGAGGCCTATGTCCAAATCCGACGGGATATTACAGTTCTGTATGAGCTCGTTTCTTCTTCTTGTATCTCTATGTCAGGAATTGGAAAGGATGATGAACTCCTTCTGGTGGGGTTCTAAACCTGATGGATAGAAACATATTAATTGGATTCGATGGGAGTTATTATGTCAACGGAAAGAACAGGGAGGATTGGGGTTTCAGAGTCTCCATCATTTCAATATGGCTTTGCTTGGGAAGCAGGGATGGGACTTGTTGGTTAAACTAGATACTCTTGTTACTAAACTCATCAAAGCTAAATATTTCCGAAAAGGGAATTTCTTATCTGCCACTTTGGGGCACAATCCAAGTTATACTTGGAAAAGTATATGGTCTTCTCAGCTTATCCTAACTAGCGGTTTTATATGGAGAATGGGTTTGGGTGATCTCTTTGACTTATGGCATGACTCGTGGTTACTTGAAGATGAAAATTTCCAACTTGCAACCCCGGTTCCAAGGCATTGAAGATCTTAAAGTTTCTGATTTATTTGTACCAAACTCTAGGGAGTGGGACGTGGAGCTTTTGGAAGAATTGTTTTGTGATAGGGATGTTTAGGCTATTACTCGAATTCCACTCTCACACAATCCACAACCTGTCAAGATCATTTGGAGCTTTGATAAACTTGGTAAATATACAGTCAAGTCAGGTTATAGAGTGGCCATGAGAGCTGCTTTTCCAATGCCTTCTAGTAACTTTTCTGAAGGGTGGCAACAGTTGTGGAAGTTGAACCTCCCGCCACGTATAAAGTTGTTTATGTGGAGAGCTTGTCAGGATTATCTACGTGCTCGCAGTATTCTTCAACGAAGGGGATTGAATCTGGATACCTCGTGTGTGCTTTGTAACTGCCATCATGAAGACCTGATGCATACATTGTTACAGTGTCACTATGCTTCCACATGTTTAGACAAGGTGGGTATTTCTCTTTCTACTTTGGGTTTCAGCCATTTTCAAGAAGTGTTCTCTCATGTTGTTTTGGCAAATTCAAAGGACAAGGCGGAGGATATGGTAGTGCTCTATGGACTATATGGACTCAACGAAATAAAAAACTATGGCCAAATCGTCTCTTGCCGGCTAATGTTGCCATAACATATAGCATGAAATTTGTTAAACAATGGAAGGAAGCCCAGGTGAGAAACCATGGAAATCTAAGAATGCAATCTAGGGAGTCACGCATTTGCTGGTCAAAACCTCCATCAGGGTGGGTTAAATGTAATCTCGATGTTGCTTTATTTTCTAAAGAGAGGAAGGTTGGCATCGGAGTGTGTATCTATGACAGTGAAGGTATGGTGTTAAACTGTATGTCTAAACTCATTTCTTCTAGTTGCAGTGCAATGGAGGCTGAATGTTTGAGCCTTTGAGATGCTATCTTATGGGTCCTCCAGTTGAACTATTCACAGGTCATCTTTGAAATGGATGCAAAGTCTGTAGTTGATGCATTTCTTGCTGGCAGAGACAATGATTCTCCATTCGGTGTTATTCTCCATGAGTGTAGGTCTTTATTTGTATTAGGACAAGGGTTCTCTCTTTCCTTTGTAAAGAGGCAAGCTAATATGGTTGCTCACTCTATTGCTAGAGGTGCTATTTCTCATGCTAGCCCCTATGTCTGGCAAGGTCAGTCTGTGTTTGTTGAGGATTTACTTTCTGATTTCATTCCTCATTCATAAGCTATTAATACTACTTTGATTTCAAAAAAAAAAAACCAATAGTAGAGACAAATAAGCCTCATCTTAACTAAAACAAATATTATTGGGTCTATACCGTCCAAAACAAAAGGGTCAAGCCATATATCCGGATAGAGCAATGAGGTTGGGTCAAAATGATCTGAAACCAGCAAAACCCTACCCATCTCGATTGGATCCACATGCCCATTAGTGCTGACCCACCTCCAGCCACCTCAGACCTGCCACTTTTGCAACCGACCCAATATCATTGCCAAAACCCCCTATGTTCTACCATTGAGAGGCTATCGGTCGCATCCAACAAACCACGTAGAAACAAAATCAGAACCGACGTCTGCCATCAAAGAAAAGACCAAAAGCAACACCCACCAACCAAAGTTCGGTGTTACATTGCCGACCAACCATGACAACTGCCCGAAAAATCCTAACCGAACCTCGATCTAAAGACACTAACAACTGGTCTTTCTTACAAAAATAGATGGAAACACGACCGAATCCTTCGCCGAAAATAGCTCTATATCGAAGATCAACGACAACCAACCAACATCAACCAAAAAACCAACATACCATGAACCAAAAATTACAAGCCGAACCCATATGTATAAGATCTAGTGAAGGATGCACAATTTCGGCATAAGACAACAAAAAGAGGATAAAACCGCTAAAACCACCAAGTTCTAGAGAGAGAAAAGGAGAGAAGAGAGAAAAGACACTTGCAATTAATCAAAGAATTTAAACTTTGTGATCTCTTAGAGCATGTAGAACAATGCTCCTCTAAATTCTATTCAAAATATAATATTTTATTTTATAATTCATCTCAATTTTTGAATTCAACTCTATTATCACTTATAATTCAACTCATTTTTTAATATTTTACTAATAAATTAATAAACAATTTTTTTGAAGCATAATTCCTTAACAAAATTAAAAAATTACTATTTACTTATTAATACTATTAATCTAATTTATTAATAAAATATTTATTTTTAATATATTCTTTCTCCAATACACAAATTTCAAGAAAAATTAGTACACAAACAAAAATAAAAAAATATATTGTGACTCCTTATATATAAAGAGACTATTGTGCATGCTCTTAGTTAATAAAAATGAAAAATATTTTATTCTGCTAGATTGGTAGATGTTATTTAGAAAATTTTTAGAAAATGATTTTATCAACAATTTTTTTTTATCGATAATTCATTATTTTTTAGTGAGATGTGATTCAATTCATAATTGTAGGCAGAAGAATTACGAATTTTAGTCCACTACTAATAGAAACAATTATATTTCATTAAGTATTTGAAAATAGAAACAAATAAAATTTGAAAATTCAAAGGCCGACCTTTCTATTCATTTTTTTAAAAAAATATATTTTCTATTTTTTTCTTGAAAGGCCTATTTTCGTACGTTTTATTTTTAAAAACAACTCTTTTTTTTTTTAAGAAAACTGAGATAGGGAAAACATAAAAATTGGAAATTGGCAACAGTTCGTCGGCAGCAGGACATGAACTTGCGCGGGCGAAGCCCAACAGATTTCAAGTCTGTCTCCTTAACCACTCGGACATACCGACTTTGGTTGTTGTCCCTATAATGGGTTAGTGGAATTACAGTGAGAATAAAATTGTAGACCTGGTACAGGTCAAACACCAAGCAAACACCCGCCAAAGAATATAAGCATTCATCACGTACTTTTTTTTTGTCTAAGCATAAAATCTAACTAACATTGTGCCTACTTCCAAATGCAACAAATTATAACTTTTGTTTCTACTATCCTTACTATTAATGGCGGATCCAGAACTTGGAAGATGTAAGAGAGGCGCAAACAAAAGGAACAGAGACGACGACAAGAAGAAGGCGGGAAACGGCGGTGGCGATTTGGACCACGTGACCAGCTCTGTGATTCGGTGGAGGCGTGAAGCTTAGGAAGAGAATGAGAAATAGAGGCAAAAACACAATATCTTCTTCCCTGTGCTGTCTTTGTTCAGTGGCGGAGCCAGACATAATTCTGGTTAAACAACACTAATTTTCTTGGCTAAAATTTTTACTATACCACTAAACTTATATTTATAGGAAAAGAAATTAAGATAAATAGTCAAATTAATGTAATAAATCTATAAAAAAAATTGAACTACACTCAGCTGAAATAAATCATATTGCTTAACCTCATTACAACTAAATATAATCAATGTCAAATTAATGATGTTAATCAAAAATGTTTTTTGGGACATAAGGAATTTTAATTATTTTTGGATTTATTTATTTTTAGTTCTTTCACTTGATTTAAGTTAGTTTTAAATATTTTTTATTTTTTTTTAAATTCTGTCCAACTTTACTTTCTATAATTTAATTCCACTTGATCCCAAAATATATTTTTTAAGTGCAAAAAACAGTGTGTACAAAGCTTTAAAACGTCCAAATTATGGCTGCCATGAAGTGTGAGCCATAGTTCAAGAGAAAAATAAGTGTGGGAAAGTGGATGACTACGGTCAAACTAGGTCAAAAATAGGTGGCAAATTTGTAATTTTAGAGAGAAAATACTTTGGTCAAAGTTTTTTTTTGTTAATAACACGGATTGCGACAAAAATTAAGAAAGAAGTTCACTAAAGTCACAAAAATTATTTTCTTTTTATCACAGTTACAAAAGTTTAATTAAATCACAATTCTAAGAATTTGAGAAATTTTTAGCTTATATATACATGTAGAATAACAAGTGAGATTACCATATAAGTAAAAAATATCACGTAGACAATAAACATGCCATAAAGTTAAAATTGGGTCCAAATAAAAATTCTTATTTTTCTCATAAAATATAAAAAATAATTAATTAATTCTAAATGCGTTGTCACTTATAATAAATTTATATTATTTATCAATTAAAAAATTTATACTATTTTTCAAACTTAACATTGCTTAATTTTATACGATTTATGTTTGAGATAAATTTCTTGATTTTTAATTTATTTTGTCATATGTTATGTATATGACTGCGTGAGTCAACTATTAACCTCACTTGGCATATATTTTATGAGAAAAAATATGAATCTTTGTTCCTATATATTATGGAAAAAATAGGAAATTTTATTTTTTTATAAGAAACAATATGAATTTTTATTATTATATTTTATGAGAAAAAATAGGAATTTCTATTTGAACACAATTTTTATTTTTGATTACATTGTATCTATACTTTTTAATATAGTAGAATTTGACGTAGGAAAAGATTTATTGTAAGTGATAACACATTTAAACCCAATTAATTATTTTGTATATTTTATGAGAAAAAATAAGAATTTTATTTTCTATATTTTATGAGAAAAATATTAATTTTTATGAAACTAATGAAAGAGTATGCATTTGGAACTAATTAATTATTTACTATATTTTATGAGAAAAAATCAATTTTTTTATTTTTATTAGAAATAATATGAATTTTTGTTCTTATATTTTATGAGAATTTTTTTTGTATAAGGAAACATGTGATTCTTCATTTCTATATTTTATTAGAAAAAATAGAAATTTTTATTTGGACCCAATTTTAATTTTATTGCCACATTTTCTCGTCCACGTGGCATTTTTTTGTTTACATGGCAGTCTCACTTGTCATCCTACATATACATGTTAGCTAAAAATTGCTTAAATTCCTATTATTATGATCATGGTTGTGATTTAATCAAATTTTTGTGACCGTGGTAAAAATAAAATGACTTTTATAATTTTAACGAATTTCTTTCTTATGTTTTTGTTATCACGAGTGTTATTAACCCAAAAGTTTTAAAAGGAGTGGCAGACTTGCAATTTATAAGAAATTGGACATGTAATTCCATGTTGGTCAAAAATTGGAACCACATCAGAGTCGTCTTCTTCCTTTCTTCTAAATTGTTGAACCCTAACATCAAACCACCTCTACTTGCTGCCGCACCATAACTACCCATGACCTCAATCATCGTTGTTCTTGGCTAGAGTCCACCCTTCGCTTTTCACCTTGTTATTTACCCTCCGTCCACCCTCTGCAGCCGGTTGTGTCGAAAAAAAGTTGCAGGGAAGGGGGTGGCAGATCTAGGGTTTGTAGGCGCTGGATGGGGGTGGTGTAGGGGTATCTCCACTGCTGGTGGGAATGGCCGCTCACACCCACTCCCACCTAGATCCACCATTGCTTACTATTCATGCTAGCTTCCATAACTATCTCAAAGTCAACATACGCTCTCACTTTAGTTTTGTGGAGACAGTGAGAAATTTTTCAAGAAACGGGACTTCAAGTTAGGGTCTTGTATAATCTTAAATTCTAGTGCATCCCTTACCCTTCTATATATGTCTCTTGTTTTTTTTTTTAGAAATTGTGATGTTTTTTGATTGTGTGTGTAAGCATGTGTACTTGATCCTTAACTAGACTTGCTCTTCGTAATCTTTCGATGCTTAAGTCAATTCTTATCTCAACTGAAAAATACGTGTGATATTTGTAAATGTTGAAAACTAAATGACTTATCTATTTTAAAATTTTATTGGATCTATGGGTTGTATTTTCATTGGGTCTCTCTTCTTGTATCTTTGTGAAGGTTTCAAGACTTGAACTTTAGATCAAGCTTATTAGGTTCGGCCAGTGTCACAACACCTACTGACACAAATAATTCTAAAAACTGTTCATGTTAGAATCCGTGACATACCTACATGCAGCAAAAATAGATTTTGTTGTCAACGAATTCCACCAAGAATCCAAACAATTTGATAAAATCGACTAAGGAATATGTGTTCACCTCACTAATTCGAAACAAATATGAGAAGATGTTGTTAGAATTGAGTCACAGACGCTGTAGAATGCGAACACCTTTTACTGGTATCCACACAAACGAACTGAATTTGGGTTGGCATGCTAGTACCGCTTTGAGGACACTCTCAAAAACCTTGCTATTATTTTTCTCTCTTTTAAGTAGTGTGGATGGCCAAAAGGTGCTTGGGGCATGTTTAGATGTCTATTTATAGACTCTAATAAACCCTAATCATAGTCTTACTAAGATACCTAATCCTTGTCCCACAAGAATGCTCTTACTCCTTGTCCAACAAGGACTCACTACTTAACTCCTTATCACACGAGGAATTCGGCCACCTCATGTTTTTCCTTGCGACACAAGCAATTCGGCCTATCCTTATAGCACAAGGAAAATGCCAATTACCTGCTAACCAAGTCAAAGACTCTCTTTTCTTGTCATGCAAGGCAAATGAATTTTAATTTTGTCTTAAAACTATTTTAAAACAAATTTTAACATCATTTTATTTAGCATACATCAATATATATATATAAAACAGTTAGAGAGTTTTTTCAAATTTATGACAAGTGTTTCTTAGTTGTTTGACAAGTGACATTCTACTATTAAAAAAAGGGCAAAGTCCACCACGGTCTCTAAGGTTTGACTATATCTCTTGTACGATCTCTTATGTTTTAAAACCCTTCGGTTCAGTCCCTGACTCTTAATTTCGTTTGCCAAATTTAACATTTTTAAACATTTAATGACAAAAATACCCTTTTAACCAAGAGACAATTTTAACCTAGATTCTAAAATCAAAACCAAAACAAAAATTTTAACCCAAATCTAGACACCCAACCAAACCCACACATTCCTTCTTCTTTCTTTCTCTCTTATGAACCCAAAATCCACCACTAAAACCAAAACCTAAAACCAAAAATTTAATCCAACCATAAACACCCAATCCGACCCACCTATTCTCCCATCACCATCTACTCTCTCTCTCTTCCTCTTAACCACCATTGTCAGTCTCCACCCTTCGTCACACTCCAGATCCGCCACCACCACTGCTCGACTCTGTCAAATTCGACAAGCCCACAGACACCGTAAGCTGTTCAGCCATAATTCACGGCGTCGAAATCCTACCAATCCCTGCCGCCTCACATGACACACCCCCGACTAATGAGACAGACGAGGCTAATGAGAGAGAAGGTTGGAATTTGTAAGTGATTTCTGGTTTGTTGTGTGGATTTGTGTTTTGAATCACTAAAATTATCAGCTTGTGAAGTTGTTGCATAGAGGTTTTCTGCTTGTTAGCAAGGGTTTTAGCAGAAGATGCTTTTTAGAGGGATCAAATCTGTTTGAATTCTTGGTAATAAATGGTTGAAAGAGAAACACATAAAGGAGACAGAGAGAGATTGAGAGAGACACACGTATATGGTTTGTTGAAGTAAATTAAATTTAAAATGAAGGGTAATTTTTTCTTTTTGCATTTTCTATTAAAACAAACCAACGGAGTTGAGAACGAGTGATCAAACCGAAGGGTTTTGAAAACTGAAGGACCAAAAGAGAGATATGGTCAAACCTCAGGGACCGTGGTGGATTTTACCTTTAAAAAAACTATTTCTTAATGCATACATACATACATATGCATGCATATACATACATATACATATATATATATATATATATAGTTTGTGAGTTTTCCTAGGTTTCAGTAAGTGGCATTTTACTAATTGAGATGTGACGACTCTTCTAAATATATTCTCTCTTTTTCTTTTTGTAATATAATATAAAAAGTTTCTAAAATCAATAATTATATAACAAAAACAAATCAATATGTGTATCAATATACACATTTAAATTAATATATATTATTTCACATATAAATATTGTAATATCCCGTACCTTTGAATTATGATCCTTATAGTTTTTGAATATGATATGGAGGACTTTTGGGAATACCAATGGATGGTGAATGATGTAGTCATATTAGGTTGGATGTTGTTAAGTGTTAAAAATGATCCGGAATGAGTTTGGTAACAAGAGAAGTCAAGAAAGGAGAAACAAGCCAGCTAACGCACGCAGGTATAAGTATAACACACGTTATGGCAGTCTAACATCCGTAAGCTTCAGGCTAACGTAAGTTAGGCACTGTTTTTGCAGAATACGTGTTTTCAACTATTGACGTACATGTGCTGGGTTTCCATGATGATTCACGTACGTGAGATGAACAACGACATTCGTGAGGTCGGGCCTGGTGTGTCCAAAATTGATTTTTGATCCTCGATAACGT
>CAODLS010757623.1:0-18829 GCA_948243855.1 Flueggea neowawraea
GAGATTAGTGGTCGCCACTGAGGGCAGTAGCAAACTGACGAACTCGTTTAATCAAAGGTATCGAGATTGAACCTCTGTATAGAGAAATTATAAGCTATTTATTAAAATATAGGAATATCGAATGATTTAATAATAAAAAAAGACATTAGCGATTAGAATAGTAAGCAAGATTAAGTAGAAAAATTAACCAATTATTTCTGTAGATACAGAAAATATAGAACTTAAATATTACTCACCTAAGTTTCCTGGCAACTTGGTACAGAGAAGTTGCAGCCATAGCAACACTAACACTGAAAAGATTCCAGTTCTTCTGTATTTTCAAAGAAAAATGATAAAATTATTAAAATTTAAAATTGCACTGCATGCTAAAATTTAAAATTTAAAATTTAAGATTCCACTTTAATAAATAATTTTTTTAACAAGGTGTAACAATTTTTTACCGGTTTTACCACTGTGCTGTATCTTGCCCAGATAATTGCACTGCATGCTAGAGCTGC
Organism: Flueggea neowawraea; assembly: GCA_948243855.1. NCBI lineage: Eukaryota > Viridiplantae > Streptophyta > Magnoliopsida > Malpighiales > Phyllanthaceae > Flueggea > Flueggea neowawraea. The sequence continues at coordinate 498 of CAODLS010757623.1, forward strand.
AATATTTATGGATCAGAAAATATTTTCGTTTTTATTTTAGACGGTGAGCGAACAGGCTAATATTTTTTTATGTCATTTTATTTGCTCTCAAAAATCGAACTCATAATTTATTAATATTAGAATTAACTCTGGTACTAATAAAGTACAAACTCATTTATTAGTAGACAAATTAATATATTGTACACTTGTTTTGAGCCATAATATGTCTATTTTTTTATATGTTATTTTATTTGCTCCATCGATAATTAAATCATCAATCCTTCAGTGCGCAATTCTATTTGTATGTTTATATACTGTTGAATATGTATACAATATGTGCAATCATCAATGTTTTTCTTTTGAAAATTAATATGTTCGTATGTTAATTTCTACATTAAGATCAAAATACTGCTGAAATTGCAACAGCAAATCATAAACTAAATGAAAGATCGACAAGGATAATAAAGTGGATGAAACACCTGATTGCTGTGGATAGGAGAGCTGTTCTGGTGGCTTGTTGAAATCAATAATATTTGCAATATTAATGCCCCATTTAAAAGTTGGTGCCCAGAAATGAACTGCAAATTTGACAGTAGCATCTTTTTAACTACAACTAATCAAACTATTGAATAAACATAAATGAATGATCCCAAAAATGGAAACTAAGAAGTTTTTTTCTCAAATATTTCAAACTTGATTTCTGGTATAAATCAAAAAAAGATATATCCAATGATCTATGTTAAGAACTAATTTACATATAAAGATACAAGCACACTCCAAAAAAGAAAAGAGTTAACGCAAAATAATTTCACAAATACACATGAACTAATTAATATGTTATACATAAACATCAAAAATTACAAAAAGAAAATTAAAAAAAAATCAAGGAGGAGGGTATAGGATTGATAAGTAGCTGATCAAGGAAAGGAGCAAACAAACTTGTTTTAGGACCAGCAGGATGGTTCAAAAACTTCCGGAAATTTGAAGCTGCTGCCATGAATCCTCTCTTCTCCTTCTTTCTGTAACAATTGCAAATAAGCTTAAGAACTTAAAATATGTTGGCAATTTCTGCAGATCGTAAGAGACACAAGTGACCCTTCGTTCCAGGAAAAGACATAGATGTCTACTTATTCACACTTGACAAATTTTAATTGGACTACTTGAAATAAAAAAGAAACACATACTAGTACTGAACTAGTGTAGTTTATATTCTATAATTGACTGAAATATTTATTTGAAGAGGTATCCGATTGGAATTTGGTACATGTTAGCAAAATTTTTTGCGTACCTTTATCTCAAAGTATTTTATTGGAAAAAAAGCACATAAATTAAAATAACCTGAATTTTAATTTTTCTAATAAAAATAGTATGTGCTTTTAAAAATAACAAGGAAAATTTTAAATTTCGATTTTTGTATCAAATTTATCACGGTATTAATATACCGTTAGTTTTTTTCGTTTAATGTCCAATTGGCAAGCAAAGAAAGTGTCAGAGAGCAACAAACAAAATTTTGAGCACATATGGTTTTTCCTTATTGTAGATGAACAGGGACGATATACAAAATAGAAAAGGAAATTTGGGAGAGCAATACAGAGAGAATATTGATGATGTTAAATAAAAAGGAGAATGAATTGAAACAAACAAAATCATGTATATATTTTTCACCATTTATTGATCAATTACATTATAATATCCACCACACAGCTGATTTCATCCAAAATTGCGCATATATAGTTGATGTTGAACATCTTATTTGATACAATCCTTTAATTATTATTTTTTTCTCATTTACGTTCTTCACGACAATGATTTTCATGACTGCAACCTCGTTCATATGGATTAGCTTCCTCCCTGTGTCCAGACGTTGTTGGAGTCGAAGTCTCAGCAGGTGAAGCACTTGTTTCTGTTGCATTTGTTTCCATCATCAAGCATGTGCTCAATATCAGCATGCAGAGACCAAAAGTGATCAACCCTTTTGAAATACCCATTTTTTTCTGTGATTTGTTTCTCAATTATTCGTTGAGAATTTGTGAGGGAAGAGCAATTATTTATAGGCAAGATCTTGCCTTAATTTGATAAATAGTTGGCACTTGGCATTAAGTTTTGACTTTTTTCCAAGGAAAAAAAAGAGTGATGAGCTTGTTTAACTGAATTAGTTATTGGCTAAACCTGGTTTGTAGTGTTTTTATGTGAATGTAAGCATCCATTTTGTGTTTTCAAGTTCTAAATATGGAACCAACATTGTCCACTTCTTGTTGTGCTAACTATAATTGAAACCACCGGTTCTTTCTCTGAAGCAAGTCACGGTAGCTATGAAACGACTACTATTTTTGAGTAAAATATTACTGCAAATATAATTTTGAAAAATATATTTCATAAATATTATTAGGATTTATAAATTAATGGCTTCTCTCTATCCTAGCTAGGGAGCCGCTTGAGGCACCGATTAATTATTATGTAGAACTAACAACGCAAAACAGATTAGAATAAATGTCAACTAAAATTTCTATATATTTACTTGAGGAAAACTTTTACTTCTTCGGAAAATTTTCAAACATTAGAAAATTGAAAAAGTATGCATTCATTATATGATGAAAATACTTTTTCAAAGCATACAAAATAGTGCAAATTTTCTAGATTTTTTTAATAAAATAATTTTGGATGAAAATGCATAATATTTTGAGTATTTATTTTCATTAGTTTATAATTTTTCACAAAAGAGTCTCGTTTGTTTTTTTTTAGTTGAATAACTAACCAAATAAGCACTTGATCTCCAAATTTTGGAAAACATAAACAAATATATAATCTTAAATTCAAGGAATTACTAATTAATTGTTGGTATAGTAGTAAACATATGGAATCTGAGCAAATTTTTCCAATGATCAATTAATACTTTAATCTCCAAAATTAGTTCAAGGGCTATCTTTAATCAAATATCAGAAAATTGTATTCCAAAAATAATATTTTCCCTATTAGTCCTCAAAGTTTTCTGAATTTACTGTTCAGTGCCCAGAAATTTACGATTTCGCAAATGTATTTATAGCTTTTCATTTGCAATTCAGTCCCTAGAGTTTTAATGAGTTACTTTCAGTCCCTAAAGTTTTACTAAATCTGCAAATCAGCAAATAAATATTTTTCAAGTTTTTTGCAAATTGGTCACCAAAATTTGAAATTCTGAATTCAGCTCCCTCAAGTTCTAAATTTTGTGAACATTTCTTAACATTTTTGGAGTACGATTCAGTCCCCCAAAAGTTACAATATTGCCCTAAGGTTTATGGTTGAGAAATCAGTCCCTCATGTTTAATAATTTTGCAAATCAGTCTTTAAAGTGTCCAAAGTTACCTTTCGACCCCTAAAGATTTTAAACTGGAACTTTTTTACAGATATTGTTCAGACAAAGATTTATAGAAGGGGCTTTTTCATCTCCAAGATGTTCTCTCCCTAGGCTAGCGTTACTCAAGATAAGATATTGACCAGTCGACGATTGTTGCTACTGGTACCCTACTACGAAAGACATTAATGGATGTCGACAGGATTGTTGTCCATGTGGGTTTTCTCTTGAGTATTATTCTGACTATGAGACCAACTTATAGTGGAGTGTCTGTTTTGTGGTTGTATTCTGATGATGGTGGTAGTGAGGTCCTTGGTGGTGGATTCGCGACAAGGATTTTTGGTTCGATTCTGCTAGTTTAGGTAGATCTGTTGTGGTGTAGGTCTTAGAGCATATGTTCTGATGAGCTGGCCGTGGGTGATATTGAGGGATAGATTAATTGTTGATCTCCCTCTTCAGGTTAAAGCTAAAGATTAAGAAGGGTTGGTTACTTTGCTTTGGACAGGCTTGGTGGTCAGTTAGACTAGATTGCGCCGATGATTCTATAGTTTGCAGGGATGGTGGAATTGTATAGATGGTGGTAGTGACTCTTTGGCTAACTTATGCTTTGTTGTTAGTTGCTTTTTGTCATGTGTTTTGTGTACAAGATTGGAGGGTTGATGATATATGTTGATGAATCCTGTCTTTCCGAAACAGTTTGTTTAGTCTCGTGGAATTTTGGGGGTCTATTAGTGGCACTTCTCTGCTATTTGGCTTCTTTCAAACCAACTTTTGACGATTATCATTTGTATATATTAGCTAGTTTAGTTATGTTTGTTTCAATTTAGTTAGTCCTACCACAGGTCACTTTTTTTTTTGTTTGATAAGTACCACTAGTCGCTTATGGTGTAATTCCAAGATAATTTTTTTCTAAAGTTGCTAGAACTCCTATAATCTTCCTCATCAAGATTTGATGTTTTTTTTATTTGAATTTATAATTTTGTAATTAATAATTTTTATTTACGTATTAAAAATTTTTACAATTTTAATAAGAAAAAATTGTATATTATATCTTAATAAGGAATGTTGCTGCAAGCTGTGGTGGTAGGAAAAAATCTATATAATATATAAAAGTAGAATATAATTTCATAAAAAATTAACATTTGACATTCTATAATTTTGACATGTATTACTTCCTATTAAGATATTCAATATCTTAATTAATATTCACTTGTTAAGAAAATAAACAAATATGAAAAAAAATTTTATAAAAATTTTAATATTGTTTTTTATATTTTTTAAATTTAAGGCAAGTATTATTAAATTCTCAAATATTTATAAAAAATAAAAATAGATTCATAATATTCTGGATAACATTTGACAGGAAAACTAGTTATTTGTAATTCCAGGTTGATCCTGATGATTATAACCCTTGTTGGTTTTCAACGAAGCATACCTTTGTTCAAAAAAAGGAAAAAGGACAGACTTATAAGAAATTATAATTCAAAGCTGTTTTTCGTTTTTTGGAGCCACTTTCCAGTACCTAACCATTTATTGTTTTCTACATCAGTCCCCGAAGTTCTACTATTTGCGAATCTTGTACTGCTTTTGTGCATGTTTTTTGTCTATGCCACTGTGGCCAACATCAGATTTGGTTTCTGAAGTTTTCGACACACGTGGATATGATGCCACGTAGATAGTAACAACCACATCAACTTTTAACTATGATCATGGAAACTTGCCTAATGTAACGTGAGCCAAACTTGAAACACTTTATAAAGTTTGCGAGTCAATTTGTTATGAAAAAAATCGTACCAAAATTGTAAAAAAAAAAGAATGGAATTAAATTATGAGGAATTAACCTTAAATGACAAGAAATGGAGTCTCTTGGAGTTTATAATATATTATTATTTGGCATAGTTTCTTAATTAACTCTTGGCAATTATGGAGGCAAAAGAATAGAATTGCGGTATGTTTACGTGATACGTAATAGCATTGGAGATGCACTTATACATGAATTCTTTTAAGGTATCATTGCTTTCTCTTTTTAGGAGTTAAGTTTTAATAAAGCTACATTTTCCAAAAAAAAAAGAAAGAAAAAGATTATTCAACTCACTGTCAGTGGTATACCACAAATTAAATTACCCTGAATACATGTCTAATACCAGTCAAGGGGATCAACAAAGGATTCAACTCACACTTAAAATTTATTTGAAGTTATTATAATCAATTAATCCAACATTCAACCCTCCAACACTTTATATTTTTTTTCTTGAAAACAATATTGTCTCTCACAAAAAAAATCTAACATTTGACTTCTTAATACTGAAAGCAACTTCATTACCAATAAATTATAAGTTTATTTATGCCAAAACTACATTTTAGTTATACTATATATTAGGTCACATATGTAATTGTCACCTAGACACAAATGCAGTGGTGGAGCCAAAACCAAAACTTGATGGGAGCATTGGTAATTGAATGAGTGATTTGGCCAATGCATTTTGATATAATTTTATAAAAATAAAATTTAACTATAATAATTTAAAACAAAAATATCATACATAATGCATAATCTATAATATAATACTATAAATATATGGAACCACGTAGGGACCTGGGTCCCTGAGTCTCCCTGGTTGGCTCCGCCCCTAAACAAATTGATAATTCCTTTTATTAATCATGTAAAACCAGGGTTTCCCCGGCAATGTTCATTTGCTTCGCACCCTCTCTGCCACGGGTTGCCGGAAGAAGCTGGTTTGCAATATTCGGGATGTAAACGGCATTTAGGAACATCACCTTCCATGGCTCCTTTCCCAATTTCCGTGGCATTAACATTTTCTAAAATTGAGCTCACCATAACCATGAAAATGCAAAAAACCACCAACTTCTTTGAAGCACCAGCCATTCTCAATGCCTTTATTGCTTCAAAAATATCGGTTAATGGACAACGGATACTTTTGAAAATTAGAGCACTATCGATTCTTTCCTTCCAAATATATGTGTTTTCGCGCTGAGAATATTGGGATTAGTTTGGACTTTTATCAGATCTTGAAGTAGTATTGTTCTTTGATTAACTGCAAGGCATTCATGGTGCTATTTATAATACGCATATATATATAAATATATATTGTCTATAATAAGCATTTTGGTAATTATTTATTTTTGTGAACTGTCAGTTTTCTAACTGTTAATACATTCCCTTGCACTGACATTGTTTAGTGTCACCCCCTCTAATTTGTGGCCAATAACTAGAAAATGTTGCTGGATTTTGCTGTTATATACTTTTTAACAGTTAATAAGCTATTTGTATTTTTTTTTTGTGGCCAATAATAAAAAAAATGTTGCTGGCTCCATATATGTATGTATCAGAAAATATATCTTTTTTTGGTTGAAAACATATGGTGTTATTTTTCAGTTAATAAGCTATCTGTTTTTTGCCTAAATAAATTAGTTAATTAGTTCTATCAGCATGCCCACCAATACCTTTTTTTTTTCTTTTGATATACAGAATGGCATTCAAATCTCTCCAAAATTTAACACATCATTGATATATAATGTCATTCTCAGAATGACAAGCCATAATTTAACTCTTTAATTTGTTGGGAGATCAAGTTTAATTATAATATTGTACCATATTTTTTTGTTAAATAATATTATAGCATAATTTAATTAAAAAATATTGAACAATTTTTTGGTTTAAATAAATATGAAATGATCATATAGTACTCCAAAATAACATCAAAATAATCTTTTTAGAAAACTTTAACAAAACTTATATAAAAAAAAACGATTAATAAAACAATTTTTAACCCAACATTGTAAATTAAAACCAATAGACTTTAGTTGATAGATAAAATCCGGAATCACGCGCAAAGAACGTGAGCGGGAAATAGGAGGAGACTTGTTTTACATTAGTGAGTACGATGACTTAATGAGAAGAAGAGGACTCGGGAGTTGATTAATGAGAGTAATGGCAATCAAAGGTCGGTGTTAGTGGAGGGAGGAAGTACTACTTTCTAAAAAGTAGGAAATTCCTTTTGTTTGGTTATGCAAATTATTCTAATTTTTTGGAAAGTCCAAGTCTTATACTTCTTTTTGATTTCAAAAAGTAACGTTTTGAAAGAGAAGTTCGTGAGGGAAAATAAGGAAGTAAAATTTCTTGAATTGCGGAGTTTACAATTTTACATCCATGTTCTTATAAATACTAATTTAATTTATTTACAAATCTACTCTTCTTTATAATTTATAAATTATATCATGCACAATTTTTTGGATTGAATAATAAATATATATTTTCTTAGAAAAAAATTTGCAAAATATATTATGCATACTTTTTACGAACGTTAAAAAAGTTAAATTTTTATGTAACACATTTTTTATTTTTCATAAAGTTAAATAATTATTTTTTAACATGTACTATGCAACTATTTTTTTTCTAGAAAAATTGTTGTATGTGTTATAAATATTGTGTTTCAATATATCAAGGACATTTTGAACATTCTTTTATCTTCCCCAAAAGTAGATTTGTGACCCAAACATAAAAATTCATACTTTCCGAGAATTCATATTGTTAACCAAGTGCTTAGGAGGTATATTTTTTGGAAATTTAAATTACTTTTAGGAAGAATAACTTCTTTGGATTAATTTTTAAAAAAGATGAACCAAACAAACTTGTGTTATTAGTCCTCTAAACTACTGTATATGTATGATCGACCTCTATATTATTTATTTCGTGTTTCCATTACCTTTGAACCTTTTTGTACAAGTCTTTGAACTATTTATTATGTTTCATAAACTCCCTAACTATATGTTTTATTTTTCATAATCGCAAAAGTAACTATGCATGTTTTTTTTAAGTAACTACATACGTTTCAGTTTAGTTAGGGTGTTAACAATAAATCAAAGGGATTGGTGAGGCACAAAGTTAAATATTTTGGGATTTATGGATATAATAAGGTTAAATAGAGTTGATCTTTCAAGCAAAATTTGCTATATATTAATTAAATGCTACGCCGAGAGGTTAAAACAATGGCAACATGCTTTGATTGGTCGGATTGTATTAGCAAAGGGAGAATCACCGTGGAGAGTGGCTGACTTGAAGGAAAGTTATCAACTCTTTGGGGTTTCACGGATTGGCGGCTTATTTCGATAGGTCGAGGTTACTACAATATCGTACTGCACTCACAACAGGAGAAGAACAAAGTTCTTAGTCAGGGACCTGTTGGTCTGAAGCCTGGTGTTTTTCAGCTACAAAAATGGACCCCGGATTTTGATCCAGATGCGCAAAAACTGACCACGACGCAAGTGTGGGTGAGAATTCACAAGCTCCCTTGGGAGTACTGGCACCCCCAGTTTTTAGTTGATATTGCTCGGGGAATTGGGTCTCCGTTGAGAATTGATAGCAACACTCTCACTGGTGATTTGGGTCATTTCGCTCGGGTCTTGGTGGAGGTCAATTTAGCAGCATAGCTTCCAAAAACTTTGATGCTTAAGAAACTGGGTAAAAGTTTTTTTGTGGAAATTGTGTATGAAAACTTACCTGAATTTTGCTCTACTTGTCATAGCATAGGTCACTCTTCAGTGTTTTGTCGCCACAACAAAGCAGTGGAGAGCCGCAAAACAAAGGTTCCAGCTAAGCATTCCGCATTGAGACAACCATTGTCTAAAAAGGACGGAGTTCCTATACACTCCGAGGTGCCTCTAAATAATGCATTTCAAGCTCTTCGGTCCGACTTGGTTCAGAATGTCGCCGCTCCTATTGACCCGCAATCAGTTCCTGATCATCCAACAGAGCCTACGGTTCTACCACCTGAGGTAGCTCCTACTAACGACGAAGAACCGCAGTTTCTGGCAAATCCATCTTCTGAGGCATCGATTTTGCCAACAGAGGCTAAGACACCTCTATGTGCTCTACACATTTCCACTGATCAAACACCTACCTCTCATGCCCAGGATCATCAACTGCCAGTTTGTGATAATGGGAATGGTGTTGTTTCTGCTTCTTTGGCAGATGAGGTTGATTCTGAGGAAGGGGAATGGATCACTCCATCTTTTCAAAAGAAGAAGAGGACGAAGAAGAATACTGGCAGTGGGCAAACAAGTTACCAACCAAGACTCTCTCGGAGATTGACACAAAAACCTACCCGATATCAATGAAAGTCATCTACTGGAACTGTCGGGGTATTGATAATGAGGATACCCAACATTTTTTATATAATATCTTCTCTGCCAATAGATTGGCCATTCTCTGCATTGCGGAATCTAATGTGGTTTTTAATAATATTCCTTCTAGATTTTGGGATTCTTTAGGAATGAGATTGGTGTCTGCAAACTCCAAAGATCCCTCTACTCTTTGGGTTTTAATTCATAGAATTTCTCTGACCCAACTGAGATTTCAATCTCGGATCAACATGTTTCTTTTCATTTTGGTGTGCAGAATAAGGTGATTAAATTCTGTTTTGTTTATGCAAGTGTTTGGAGGAATCAAAGACTGCTGTTGTGGGAAGAACAAGCTTCTTTTTGGCCATCGCCAGACAAATGGGTGGTGATGGGGGATTTCAATGCTTTGAGGGGTGTGCATGAGAAGGCGGGAAGGCCTCTGACAGCTTTACCTTGTCAGGAATTTAATCAGTTTATTGACTCAAAATAGCTTCTGCAGGTTCCTCACCAAGGACTTCGCTATACATGGTGTAATTGCAGAGGGGGTTTAACCCGGGTGGAGAGCTTGTTGGACAGAGTTTTGGTTACTAGTCAATTTCTTGATGCTTGGTCTACTGCTTCCACTGTGGCTATGGCAAGGCATAGTTCAGATCATGCTCTGTTGCTGCTGTCTTGTGAGGATCTTAACACAACACCTCCAGCTCGTTTTAGGTTTCACTCTATGTGGTTATCTAATCCTGGCCTTCGGGACTTGGTTTGAGAAAATTGGAATGCCTCGGGATTTCATTTGCCGCCTTTCCAGTTGGTGGCTGCAAAGTTGAAACGGCTTTGTGGAGCACTTCGGGTATGGAATAAAGAGGTCTTTGGTAATTTGGAGGTAAATGTCAATGCTACTGAATCTCATTTGCGTGTTATTCAAAATTGTATTGCTCTTGAAGGGATTTCAGAGGAACTTTCTATAGAGGAACTTGAGGCACATTTAGACTTGAGACTTGTCTTCAACAAAAAGAGGTATTCTATAAAGAAAAGAGCAGAATCCGGTGGTTACAGTGTGGTGACAGAAATACTAGTTTCTTCCATTGGGTTCATTCCATGCGTCGGCCTCTTGCCAACATCTCTGTTATACAGATAGGTGATCAATTGGTTGATGATCCTGTTACTATTTCTGATCATATTGTGGATTATTATAACACCCTTTTTAAATCTTCCCCCAGACAGGTGGATATGTCTCTTATTAAGTAGGTTGTTCCTGCATCTGTGACTAGTGTGAAGAATGAGGGTTTGGTGATTGTCCCTACTAGTGAGGAAATAAAGCTTGCCGTGTTCAACATAGACTCCTCTAGTGCTCCGGGTCCGGATGGATTTATTGGGATTTTCTTTCGAGAATTCTGGGATATTATTTAGGTTGTTTTATGCTCTGCTGTCAAGCTTTTTTTTTTTTTTCCGAGTGGACAACTCACACCAGGATGGAATTTGAGTCTTACAATTCTCATTCCAAAAGTTAAGGAGGCCATCACAGTGGATCAATACCGCCCTATTGTACTGAGCAATTTTTGCTACAAGATCATCACTAAAATCATTGCAGATCGGCTATCTGGGGTGGCAGCCAAGATCATTTCCCCTCAACAATTTGGTTTTGTCAAAGGTCGCCGCATTGCTGATTGTATTGCCTTGGCTTCAGAAGGGGTCAATATACTTGACAAAAAATGTTTTGGAGGAAATATGGCTATATTGACATTCGAAAAGCCTTTGACACTGTGGATTGGACTTTTCTTTTTGAGGTTTTGGATGCTTTTGGGTTCTCTCTACAGTTTCAGAACTTTTTCTTGGAATTGTTTTCCACCGCCCGGCTTTCCATTTCTGTTAATGGCCAAACTCGTGGTTACTTTGGATGCTCGAGGGGAGTTTGCCAGGGTGACCCGCTCTTGCCTTTGCTTTTCTATTTTGCAGAGGATTTCTTAAGCATGTACATTTCTGTTCTTATTGGTTAGGGTACTTTGCTTCCCATGTTGTATGCAAGGCACACCACTTTTGTCTCTCATCTTCTCTATGCCGATGATATTCTTCTTTTTGTCAAGGCTTCCAAGAATAATGTCCAAGCTCTTTTTGGTCTCTTTGATTTATATGGATCCTTATCAGGCCAAGTTGTTAATTGGTCCAAGTCTAATGTTTTCTTTGGCAAAGTGGTTATTACCCACAGGCTATGGCCATGCTTACTGGGACTTGTCTATAGCGTGGGGTGGTGCCTTTTAAATATTTGGGTGTCCCTGTTTTCTTTGGTGCTCCACATCGGAAATTTCTTCAACCTTTAGCAGATCGGATTACTAGTAAGTTCAGTTCATGGAAAAGAGCCTTACTTTCTTTGGCAGGGCGGGTTTCCTTGGTTACATCGGTCATTCAAAGTTCTCTGTTACTCTCCTTTGTAGTTTACCGATGGCCTAAGCAACTTCTTTCTATGCTCAATCGATAGATAAAAAACTTTGTTTGCACGGGCTCTACATCGAAACAAAAACTGATTAAAGTCCCATGGTCGGTCTATTGCTCTTCGATTCTGGAGGAGGGAATTGGTCTTAAAGACATAGGTTTTCTTAATAAAGCAATATTGGGCGGAATTAGTTGGCGGTTTTTGACTCGATCTTGTCTGACCTTACGAGTTATGGAAGCAAGGTTTCTGCATCCTTCTGGCACTCCCCGAGCCACTTATTTTAGATATACTGTTTGGTCTTCTGTAAGTCAAGTCTATGAGGTGTTGATGGACAACTCCACTTGGTTTATTACCGAGACTTTGCAGTTAAATTTTTGGACTGGTCAGTGGTTGCAGCAGACTGTTGCACAACGTCTTGAATTATCAAATCAATAACTTCGAATTTTGACAGATGAAGTGAAAGTGTTCGTTTCACAGGGTCAGTGGTCATTAACTGCTTCCTTGAGGGTGGATGTGAAGCAGGCTGTGGAGGAGGTGCTTTTTCTGAAGGAGATAAATGATGTTCGTATATGGAGGTATGCAGCTAATGGCCAATTCTCTGTTCAGAGTTTTTACCGTTGGCTCAGTGGTTGCAGGGACTTGGTGCCAGCAAACAAATTTTTGTGGAGGAAATTCATTCCACCTTCTAGATCCACAGTGGGTTGGTGGGCTTTCCTGGGTTATCTCCCTATGGAGGATAAGTTTTTACAAAGAGGATACAACTTCCCTTCACGGTGCACACTTTGCAAAGAGGATTCTGAGACATTTACACATTTATTCATCACTTGTACGATGAGTAAACAACTTTGGCAGGCTATTTCCTTCCTTTTTAGGATTCAGGTTGTCTGTGATGGAAATGTTCGGTCTTTAGTCTTGGCGGCCATGTCTGCTCAATTGAGTTCTCAATTAAAGACCTTATGGAATGTTGCTATTGTGAGTGCTTTCTGGATCCTATGGACTTCTCGCAATAATGCTATTTTTAATAATCAGCCTGCTAATCTTCATGTCATGTTAAGACTGCTTTGGAAGTGTATTAAGGAAGCTGATATTTTCAGGATTGGACATATGCGTGGAACTCAGGATGAGTTGTGGTTATTTCGGACTCTAGGCATTGTTGGCATTCCAAGGAAGGCCCCAACATTATTTCAGTGGTGTGGCACACCCCTCCTATCAACTGGATCAAAGTAAACACGGATGGCTCTGCTATTGGCTCCCCGGGCACCTCATGTGCAAGTGGGATCTTTCGGAATACTCGAGGCTTCTCCAAAGGAGCTTTTGTTTTTTCCACAGATGAGTCTTTTGCATTTGTTGTTGAGCTAAAAGCTGCTATGTTTGCTATCATAAAAGCTGTGGAATGTGGTTGGGTTCATTTATGGCTTGAAAGTGATTCGACATATGTGGTTCATTTATTCAAGACTAGAACAACGGATGTGCCATGGTGCTTGAGACTAGAATGGGCCAATTGTTTATCTCTTATTTCCCATATGTCTTTTGTGGTATCTCATATTTATAGAGAAGGCAACAGAGTGGCAGATGCTTTTGCTTCCTACGGTGCCAAACATCAAGGCACTCACTGGTGGACTAGCTTTCCTGATTTCTATAAAAGACTTGTCTATGATGATTTTTTGTGTAGGGAGTGCTACCGCTTCCCCCTGCTCTTTTTGTGATTGTTCTTGTATGGTTTTCTTTTTATATTAATAATATTTGGAGCTCGGGAAGGTGATGAAAGTGCTATTGGAGTGTCAACCTAGTTGGGATGTCAAGGTGCACCACTGATTCCTCAACCTCCAACCTTTAAAAAATAATAATTAAATGATGTCTGTATAAAGTTAAATCTATTCGTATATCAATTGTAAAGAGAGTTGTTCCAAAAAGATCATATATTTGTAAACAAACATATTTTTTAGCTCTTATGTATATAATAAATCATCAATGAATACTAGAGTTAAATCCAATGTTAAGGAATAATTTATAACAAGTCTATTATTCTATCATTTAATCTATTAAAACTAAACGAGTGATTTTTAAAACTACACAACTAAAAAAACAATTTATTTTATTATTAAAGGTTTCCAAGCAAAAGAAACGTACAATAACGTAAAATCTATCTATCTATATATATATAATATCAACTTCAACATTTGTTTATTAAATATTCCATACTACGTGCAAATATGTGCGTAGATGAATATCAACAAAAAACACTATAACTTATTCTAATACTAGTTATCTCAACAAAAAAAAGTTATTCTAATATTCGCAAACTAAAACTATTAATTTTGTTTTTTCACTACGCCTTCATAAATACAACAAGCCACCTCTACATTTTGTTTCGGGTTTGATAAGGATTTGATGGCTGCAATTGGCAATCTGGACTCTTTGGATCACATGAAGGATCTCCAGCTCCAGTGGCTCCATAACTAATAGGAGGAGCTGCTTCATTTTGCGTTGCCAGAAAGAACAAGCAAAGACCAAATATGATGATCATTTTTTTGGAGATAACCATGATTGTTGATTTGTGTTTTCACTTGTTTTTTGTCAAAATTAAGGAAATGTAAGATTTTGATTTCATAGTGGAACTCTAATTCCATTCTTAATTATAACGTACTGTTTGGATTAATTGTAATTAGGATGTTATTAATTTGTTCACTGAATATACTTCATTTCTTTATGCCGAATATATACGTTTAAAGCTTTCAGTTGTATGGAGTAGGTTTCTCAAAGGGCTTTAAATTAATGAAGCTCATGTTTTGTGACTTGTTTGGGGATTAAACCAATCCCTTCTGGTCATTTAATTATGAAATTAAGCTTCTTAATCCTTATCGAAAAAATTAATTGAGTTCAAATATTAACCAGTTACTTCATATGAGTTCTCATTTTGCATACATCCATTTTCGTGTTTTGTTCATACTGTTTTTCCTTTTTCTTTCAATTTTATACATAATTGGTAAAAAAAAAAGTTAATGGAATGATCAAATTACACGATGAATGTATTTTTAATATATAAGCTTAAATTTAGTCTCTTATTTAAACGACCTCTGTATGTAACAAATTGGTGTGTTAGAAAATCTGATACAAGAAAATTTGGTCTTGAATGTGTATTCATTAATCTTATACTCCAAAAGATGTAGCGAGAATGACTTTGATATTTATCTGAAAAGTGAAGCAAAGAAAGAAGTAGATATGTCATTTAATTAATAACAACATGAATAAAACATTTTTAAAGACACACCAAAAACTGTCTGATTTCTAAAACAACACAAATAAAACGTTGCAACAATTTGATTAGTTGCAACTGTTCAAATTCTAACAATTATGTAAGCATAAATGTCATTTAATTAGTAGCACTATTAATTAACTAAGTGTTACTCCCTCCTTTCTAAAAAAACTCTTTTTAAGATTTTGACACATATATTAAGAAAATGATTAAACTACATTAATTGTAGTGATATTTTAGTATATTAACCTTATTAATTGAGGCACATATTTTTTTGTTGACTTTGAATTTAAAATGCACCAAAAGGTAAATGTCAAAAAAAATAATAAAAACCTTCTTGGTTTTATAAAATGTCACTTATTTTGACAAAATACAATTTTTCTAAAAAAGTATTCTTTGTGGGAAGGAGGAAATATTAATTAACTAAAATTTTCACAAAATGTCCAGTTTTTGACTTCTTAGTTATTACTTCCTGGAAACTGTAATTTAAAGTTTCAGCATATGGATTAAAAAAAAATTAATATGTCATAATATTATGTTAAATTGTCTTTTATACCTTTTTACTCAATAATCCATACATAGTAAATGCATTTTTGAGAAATGTGAGAGTTGATGTTAAATAGGGGTATAAGTATAAAAAAACAATCAATGCTATCTTAGAAACAATAAAATGACACTTATTTTGGCTTTTTTTTTTGTTAAAACGATACTTATAATGAACAAAAAAAGAATATTTAATTAAGATCAATTTGGATTTCCTTACACTTTTTTCACCATTCAAATTCATCCTATATATTATTTAGTACAAAAGAGTATATGAAGTCTTCTTTCTAACTCTTCAATGTGGGATAGATACTAAATATTACATCTAACTACTTATATTACTAACTACTCTAACAATTTATTGAAAAAAAATGAATAAAATAATGTTTCTTACATAATGAATTAAAAAAGAAGTTACATATTTTATTTTACAAGTTTCAGGTATGAATTTTGGTAATAACCATTTCAAGATCGTGAGAAGTTACTTTAACAAGTATTGATTCTCATGTCAGGTTCAATTTACTATACACACATTAGGTTGGTCTCAATAATAATTAATGCATCTTTAACTCTCAAAAATTAATTAGTGAATAACTTATAAAATTTAGGACACTGCTAAATGGCTAGAATTGAGATGGATAGAATGGCTAGAATATACTTTAATTAATGTCATTAAATAATTAATTAAGATTAGGTAATGTGAAAAGACTTCACTACCCTCAAAGAATTTGTCTCTAAAAATGACTCCAAAATTCTCGTGTTTTATTCTTCCCGCCAATGCACAGTGAATTAATTGCAACAATAAAATGTTATTATCCACCTCCAAAGCAATTTGTTTTCTTTGTACCTCAAAAACCTGTGACTAATGGCTGTGGGTACAAGAAAATGGATAATCACACAACCAGAAATGTGAATGACAACTTAGATAATATATACCAAGAAGTGTTCGGACTAGAAGAAGGTGATATCTTGTTAGAGGGATCCATTGATGAAGAGCAAAACTCAGCTGAAGTTGTATCCTTTAACAACGGTTTAGAAGTTGAAGTAGGAGCAGAAGTAGATTGCAGGAATAATTTCAACGTGGAAGTAGGACCTTTGCCAGGTGTGTTGTTCAGCAGTGTTGACACTTTAATGAAAGCATATCAAGAGCATGCAAGAGTAAAAGGGTTCTCTGTGTCAAAGAGATCTGCTCATAAAAAGCTTGGTGAAGACACATACAAATATTTTCAAATAAGTTGTGACAGGAGAAAGATAAGTCAGTGTGTGAAAGCAACAAAAAGAATGAATTGCCCTAAAAGAATAAATGCAATCAGGAGAGGTGATGGAGTGTGGCAGGTTTCAAAAACAAACTCAGAACACAACCATGATCTAAATCCTGAAATGTCCATGTTGATGCCCGCTCACATATGTATTTCTATAAACTTGAAGAGACAATTAGAAGCCAATGACATAGCAGGCATTAGACCTTGCAAGAATGTTAGGTTGCTAGAAGTTCAAGCTGGTGGGGCTAGAGAACCTAGGTTGTTTGCCTAAGGACTGTAGAAACTTCATTGACAGCAGGAGAAAGCTGAGATTGGGTGATGGCGACGCAGAGGCGATTCATAAATTGTTTCTTAGGATGCAACAAAAAGATAGGGACTTTTTTCATTTAATGGACCTCAACGATGATGGGAGATTAATCAATGTGTTATGGATTCACCCTCGGTCTAGAGCTGCATAAGAAGAATTCCACGACGTCGTGAGTTTCGACACAACCTACCTTATCAACATGTACAAAATGCCATTTGCGACCATGGTAGGTATCAATCACCACGGGCAATCCATCCTGTTAGGTTGTGCACTCATTGCACACGAGGATATAAGGTCATTCAAATGGTTATTTAGTAATTGGTTAGAAGCAATGGGAAACGTCCATCGTAATGGCATTCTCACTGATCAATGTGAAAGCATAAAGGATGCTTTTGCTGGGGTTATGCCAAACACTATCCATGGGTATTGCATTTGGCATATTCCATGTAAGCTTCCTCATAAGTTTAGAGGGGTAGATAGGTTTGACGAGGCAATAACTGAGTTCAAGTCCCTTGTGTATGATAGCACTACAATTGCAATTTTTGAGCGAAAATGGGTTGAGTTCTTGGTGAAGTACGGAATGGAAAGGCATGAATGGTTGAATGACCTTTATAGACATAGGGAGAGATGGGTTCCAGTTTATTTGCACCATCATTTTTAGGCTAGTATGTTGTCCACACAGAGAAGTGAGGGAATGCACACATTTTTTGATGGGTATGTTCACTCAATGAGCACGTTGAAGCAATTTATTGAGCAATATGAATTGGCAATGAGTGCTAAGATTCAAAAGGAATTATTAGCGGATTACGATTGTAAGCGGAATTTGTTGAAATGCATAATATTTTCCTTGGGAAAAACAATTTCAAGAGCCCTACACCAATGCCATATTTAAACAAATTCAAAATGAAATAAAAAAAATGATGTACTGTCACATAAACCCCCTACTGCAGAAGAAGGAATGGTTGAAGAAATTGAAGTTGGAGTTGAAAAACTCAAGGTGATGGAGAAGTGTAGAGTAAATGGTTGGTATGATAAGCAGTTGTTTTATGTTGTTGAGTACAGAGAAAATGGGGATTATCTAAGTTGCA
>CAODLS010757886.1:0-32796 GCA_948243855.1 Flueggea neowawraea
AATTCCTCGCAAAAGTTTGAGGTTGACTATTTTGCTACGAAAAATGTGATTTACATTTAATAAATAATTGATTACGCAAGGTATATTACTTTTTCTAATGGAAATATACAAATAATATTACATTTAATCAAAAATTTGAGATTTTTTACATTTAGAATATGCTTGAATACATTGAACCAATGTAGTGTATATATATATATATACACTATATTGTAATGTCTACTTTAATGTTTTATTCAAAATATTTTATTTAACAATTTAATTATTTGTAATGTTATATTTCTTAAATTTTCACCCAAGTTTTGAAAATTACTCAATTGTTCGTTAAATTTTATGGGACAAAAATATATGATTTTTTTAGGAAATTCTATTTTTTTCGTATTTCGTCGCAAATTTAGCGACACATTTCTTTGGAATTCTTATTTTGCGACGCAATTCGTCACAAGACGTCATACCTTTATTTTATATTTATAAATTAATTGTAAAACCAAAAATATTGAGTAATGAAACAATTATATACTATAAAAATTGAGAATTAATACTGTAAATATTGGTTTTTTTGTAAATATTGTTTTTCACTATTTTTGTGACAAATTCGTCTCTAAAATAGCGACGAATCTGTCGCAAAAATATAAATTGTGACGAATTCATCGTAAAAATGGAAATTGAGACGAATCCGTCGCAAACCACCATAAATTAATTTTACATTTATCACGCTGTTAATTACCATTAATATAACAAATTACTTGTTCATAATGTTATATGTCTTAAACATTCACCCAAATTTTGATTCTTATATTCTAATTAGAAAATATATATTCAAATTAATTAGGAAAATAATTTCTAGCAATTAATTAGAATAAAAATATTTTCTAATTATAATGAAAGAATCAAAACTAGGGTGAAAATTAAAAACAATTAATTTGTGATATTAATTTAAATAAAAGGCGTTGAATATTTTTAATGAAACAATTATATACCGTAATAATCGAGAATTAATACCGTAAATATTGGCTTTTTGCAAATATTTTTGTTTCACTATTTTTGCGACGAATCCATCACTAAAATAGCGACGAATCCGTGGCAAAAATGAAAATTGCTACGAATTAGTCACTAATTTAGCGCATTCGTCGTAAACCGTCATAAATTAATTTTAAATTTATCAGTTAACTGTTTTCTTAAGAATATTCAAGCTCTTAATTACTATTAATATAACAAATTAACTGTTTCCTTAAGAATATTTTATAATTAGAATAAAAGAATCAAAACTTGAGCGAAAATTAATGTTTTTTGTTTTTTTACTTTTGTTTGATTATTTTATAATTGAAATATAGTTGATAATATTGAAAATATTAATTTTTAATTTGGTTTAAATTCGTTGAAATTTAGAAAATACAACACCCAATATATAGTTCATTTTTTTACAGTGGAATACAATGTGTTTAAGGATTTTAAATAAAATGTAATTATACTTATAGTAATAAACATAAGTATTTCTAAATTTGGGTGGGTTTCGGCAATTAAGCCAAATTTGTCGCAAATCATGAAAAATGCGACGAATTCGTGGCAAATCTATGAAATAGTGCGACGAATTCGTCGCAAACCACTGAATTTTTTGTCCGGCCTTTCATGTTTTTTCGAATTTTTTTGGCTTGTTGACTTGACTCGAAGTTTGCGACTAATGATATACACTTGCGACGAAGTCGTTGCAAAAATTCTTTTGCGAGGAGGATTTTAGCGACGAATTTTTGCGATCGAAAGTGTTGCAAAAACTATTTGCGACAAATTCCTTGCCTTTGCTACGAATTTCTCCCGTCGCAATAGCGCTTTTTCTTGCAGTGTGACGAAAGAAGAGAGGGAGGAGGCACATCCGAGAAGCAGAAGAAAGAAGAGAGAAAGAAAAATCATAGAGGGAAGAAGGAGAAAGATGGAGAGGATGAGAGAGAGATGAAAGTAGGCAGAACAACGGAGAGGGGGAGAGAGAAGGAGAGAGAGAGGGAGGGGAGGTGAGAACTCGGGAAAGAAAGAGAGAGTGAATGAGGAGAGAGAAATGAAAGAAAGGAATATATATTGTTGTATTATAGAAATTAAAAATGTAATTGTTAATGACTCATGGGTTGTAAATGTGAAATGTTAAAAAGAAAAAAAATACACCTATTATAATTTCCTCAATGTTTATTGATAATTTATTTACTCACACTGCCGACTTACAACTCTTTAGTATTATCCATTCTGGAAAGTTTATTTTATGTTCAGTATGAAATTGTCGTTGGTTGGTTAGTTGGTGGACCCATTTTTGTTTGATCTTCACACTTAATTAGTGTTTGCATCTGCTTTTTTTTTCTTACTTAATATGCAAAACTGAAAAGTCAGCAGATATCTTTATGTTGCAATATCATTAATTTCCTTTGACCTTCCATTGGACAACTACTTTTCAACAAATTGACAATTATAATAATTTATCTTATTTTAGGAATTGTGTCTATCATATTTCAGAATTCATTAGACATATATATATAGTTTGATGATGCATCAAAACATTTGTCTTGATGCGCATAATTTAAAATTAGAATTAATTATATTGTATGTCTCGATTAAAATTTAAATTTTAATAAAAATCATTCATAATTAATAATTATTTAAGTAATATATTTACAAATTTAAATTTCTCATATACCAGTTTTTAAATTTTAATCTTGAAAAATACCATATTAATTTTAATTATCAATAAAAATTTCTCTCAAAATCTTTTCTCTAAATTTCTCCTCTCTCTTGTCTCTCTCTCTCCCTCTCTGACAACTGCCTATCTCTTTCTCTTCTCTGCCCCTCTCTCTCTCCTTCACCGACTTCTCCTCCACCGTCACCAGTAACTCCACCGTCTCTCTCTTCTCTTCCCTTCGTTGACTTGTCCTCCGTCATTGTCGAAGATTTGGATGGCCCCGGGATCGTCTCTGTCTGAAACCAGTTTTGAAGAAACATGTTGAAGAAACCCTCGCCCTTTCCTCCGTCCTTGTCCGCCCTCTCCTCCCTCCTTCCACCATGTCCGTCGCACCATCAGATCTGGAATTGATCCAGAAACGCAACTGAAAATGCGATTCGCCGTCGCGAATTGATAACGACGGGACAACGCGACCTACATGACCGACAGAGAAAGAGAACGCCTCCGGTTTGTCTCATCCTCTTACTGCTTTTGTCCGGCGTTGAACGGTAGATCTGAGTGGCGTGCAGCTGCGCGACAGAGGCGGCGAATCTGGTGGCCACATCGGCCTTTTGTGTACCGTTGAGGGACAGATCTGAACGTCCCCGAAGCTTCACTCAATAAAGCCTCTCTTCAACTAGGTTTTGCTCTTTTTTTCTTAATTGTTCATGGATTCTTGATCTGTACGGTTAGTGTTGACAATGGGCATGGTTGTTGTTGTTGTTGAAGGTTTTGGAGATGCTCTTGCTAAGCTTGCTACTAACAGAGACCTCGTTTTTTTGCAGCTAAGTTTGTTGCTTCTCGTTTTTGGATTTTTTTCTTTGAAAGTGGAATTAATTATGCAGTTTTGAACTAGAATGGAAAAATTGTGAGACTGGCAATTTATTAAGAAACACTGGCAAGAAGGCGAAGAAGGTTTCGAACATCCTACTGCTTCCAGTGAAGAAAGGCTTTTAAATTGATTGATGATACTGACTTTTTGTTGTATTTATTATGTTCATAATTCCTTGAGTATTTGCCGAACTGCCTGCATTCGTTGCGAGTAAAGCATGGATGGCATTCTAGAAATGAATTTGCTAACTGAAGTGTAAAAACAGTACCTCAAATTTAGAAAGTTAATTTGTTAAACAATTAAATTATACACTTTCATGGAGTTTTTTCTTTCCAGTATTCCTCTCTTCGCAAATTTGTGAGTGTGATTTTATAGATAGTCATTTTTTATGCAAGCCTAACATTTTCAGTAAGGTTTGAGTTTGTGTTATTTATTAAATCATTATTTTCTGTTACCAATATGATTCTTTGTTTCTATTAACCGGTGGCTCATTCTTTGTTCATAACATGCTGTACTGTTTTACCTGCTCCTGCTGAGATTAAGGTACATTATGTGAAGATTTTCTTTGGAGACTTTTTAAAGATCTTTGAAGATATCTGTATACCATTTGAAGACTTTCTTTGAAAACATTCAAAGACCTTTTGAAAACTTTCTTTGAACTTTTTGTAAAGCTTTGAAGATCATTGTAAATTATTGAAATTTTTTTATATATTTTTATATACCAAATTAATTATTATTAAATTAAATTTTATAAATATTGTGTAAATCAAAATATTATTAAATCAAAATTCTTATGAAAAAGTTGTAAGTTTAGTTTTGGAGACTTCTAGAGAAAGATTTTAAATTAAATCAAATTTATTATAAAAAAATTAAAAACTCTCTGAAAACTTCTGAAAACCTTTTGAAGATCTTGAAAACCTCTGAAAAATTAGATATTTTTTGTGTGAAAATTCATTTTTTCACTGAAAAATTAATTTCTCATGAAAATATTACGATTTTTCACGAATATGGCATTTTTCAACTTAGTTTTATTGTTTTGATATTTTACAAAATTGAAATTTTGAATGACATTTATTAAAATTAGTGTTTTATTTTGTTATAAAAGTGTGCTTTTCCCTTAAAGTTATACAGCACGACAGCAAATTAAGCCCACTAAGTGCAAAACAGCATCAGTGGAGAGAAAATTTTTGATATTTGTTTAAACTAAGTTTCTTAATTAGAGGAATCCCTCCTCAATTATCTTTTGCGTCAATGAGTCAAACTTGTTTAATTTTTCTTATTCAGGTTGATCAACTTCTACGTTAACTACTTAACAATTAAATTTGAGGATAAACAAAGAAGATTAAAGAATGAGAAAGAAAGTGGCACCACAGAACAAGCTGTCTATTATATATTGTGTGATACGAAACTTGATGTGCGATGCAATTCAAGTATTCAACGATTGAATGTGAATTGCACCAATCTACGCCATTAATCATTATCTTACACAGCTACCCTTTTTTTTTGTTTTCTATCTGTCAGAACTGTATTACAGAAGAAGGATCAAACTTGATTTTACCCACCCAAATCCTAAGCGACGCCATTGTTGACATCATCGGAATCAGAAATTCCATCAGCCCAACCAAACTCAAAAGTCACGTCCAAGAAGTAAAACATTGAAACCAGCCCAAAGCAACACAGAAGCATCGGAATCGGACCAAAAATCCAGAAGAACAATGGGAATGAGAAGTAGAAAGCACGAAGCCCCAACGACCAGAAATAGCTGCCTCTGTTCACAGACCTAGCCACGTATTCCGTAGTGAGATGGCGGTGGTGTTGATGGGAATACAGTTCATTGAAAGGCACGTTGATGAGGATGCTGGCATGGCTGTAATACCTTATGGACTGTACATTGAACAAGAATGCCACCAAGAAACAAACCAATATGGTAAAGAATTTGATGGAAAGTCCAAAATCACTTGTGTCTCCGAACACAAAGAACTGAACCGACTGATTCCCATTTTTGCTCGTCATTAGTACCGCAATAACGGAGCTCATCATGATTGCTGTTGATGCCAATAGGGTCGATGCCATTATATTGTTTCTCAGTGTTTGTACTGAAAGAACTCCATTCTTTGACGGGTTCTGCATTAACACACAATCCATAATTCTATTAATTTTGTTGTATACTAATTAGGGCCTGATAACGAACTCAATAAACACCAATGGTTATAGAGTCGTGAAGACACTAATAGTGGAGAGTTCCATTCTCGGTACGAACAAATAAAATGATTTTTTTCAAAAGAAAAACTCAAAAGAGCTGGATTAGAATTAGATTAACCTGTTTGCGTCACATTTGAATTATCAAGAACACAAAAATTAAACATAACAAGCAATTTAAAAAATGATTACTGGTAATATGAATGAATAGAATAAAATACCTCCATCATAGCGCGAACCCAGAAACGGCGATTAATGGCATTGACACCGACGACGGTCTTGTTGGGGTGTTTCACTATACGATAGAGAAGCCATATGTGGTATGCCACCATCACAAAGAGTCCAAGCGGGACGAGGGTGTAATCAACAATCTTCTTCTCCATTGAAATTTGAAATCAATCAAATTACCAATCGTTTTTTCAAAGATATAATATTTTTTACGAGATGTTTTTTTTGGTCAAGAATTTTGATGAGATGGGTAAAGAGAGCAGATCGAGAAGGTGAATGTAAATGGAAAGACCAAGCGCAACACGAGTGTTTTTATAGACCAAGTTAATTCACAATTACGCTAAAAAGAAATCCAGAAGTTAACAAATATGATTATTACTTCAACAATTCTTTTTATTTATCAATTTATTAATGTATGATTAATAGATAGATATAATAGTGTGATTCTTTGTGTATTGTTCACTATTGTATTGTGGAACTCGAGACAATTTTAAGCTTCCACGATTCAAAATTTGATGGCTGCAACTATAAAATAGGTGGTGGAAACTTCACTTTTTTTTTTATCACCAAATTCGCAAGACCTTGGTCGCACACTCTGTTGGACTAATTTGTCAACAACAATTTGAAAGCTTAATAGATTATTTCAGGGAAAAGGCACGAAAAGCTCTAAAGCAGAACTAAAAAGGGATTTCTAATATCTAAATCCTACTCACGAATCCCCTAGGAACATGAAGTGCAAGTCATCAACATTTACTCTCATTATATGATGTAACCAACATGTTTGTTAATAATCGCAATCTGGAAACATTTAAAAATTGAAATAAAATAAATAGTAACTTCATCAATTTATTTCAAACATTAAAAACTGTTAGTTAAGAGAAATTGAAAAACAGAATTCAATAATAACATTAATAACACTTAAAAATCTATACTGCCAACATTTATCTAAAATTTAGTATAGAACAAAATTATCTTAAAATTTTTAAACTACAATAACTGAAAATTGATACCCAAGTTTCAAAGGAGAAATTGCTTAGGGCAACCATATTATTGGTTCCACGAATGATACTTTGGGTAAATGAGTTTTAGAGATTTAAAGACTTTTTTTGAAAACCTTTGCAAACTAAAACAAATAACAAACAAACCATTTCCTTTAGTTTTCTAAGATTTACTAGTAACTACTCTTGTTTTTCTAAGGCACACTAAGAAAACATATATATCCCAAGCAAACAACCTTTTTTGATATAAAATCAACCTAAGATTTAGCAGATTTAAGCTCACACCAATGCCATATTTATTTCTTGATAGAAAACCCCAAACTACTATCATTGGTTATTCTCATTGACTGTCAAACTGTATTCTTCTCTCAAAAACTTTAAATTCACTGAAATTCTAATAATCTATATGCAATGTCAGATAACATCACTCAACCTTAGTCAACCATCGATGTATCGAAATACATCACAGAACCTCCAAAACCTAGTGTGAACCTCCAAACACTTTCAACATTTTGAAAACTCAGCTTCCATATATTGGATCATACAAATAAACTTCATTTTTCTTCTTCTTCTTTCAGAAACAATACCGAAGCACCCCATAGATACAACTCCTTACTCAAGAACTTTTTCATATGAGCCTCCAACTTCCTTCATTCCTCTAGGGCCATCCGATATGGTGGAACCGATATCGGATCGACACCATACTACACCTCCAACATGGGTCAATCTCTCATTCGAGTGGGAATCCCAATAATTCCTTGGAAACATATAGAAAATTATCACCTCGCTAGGACTTCTCCCAAATTTAACATTATAAACAGCTGCCATTCATGCTTATCCATGGTGATCATACGAATCTTGGAACTCAGAATTAACTAAAATTTGGCTTCCCAAAGTGACAAAACTTATAAGGATTTTCCAATGGATACCACTAATCCAACCTATCCAATAGAATGTGATGCACAACATAATGAACAAAACCAGAATCAAACAAAAGGCATACAGAAACATGCATAAGCTCAAATGGATATATGTAGGATTATGCAGAAATTCACAGAAATATGCAAAAGTGTGCAGAGGTATACATAATTTCTAAAAGGTATATATAGAAATATGCAGAAGTTCAGGGATAGAAAGGATACCATTAGCTCTTGTATTAGAGGCCTGAACCTCATAACGAGTCAGATAGTAGTTCTGAAACTGGCTCATTGCTGCTGTACTACCTGGCCAAAAGAAGTGGAGTTCCCTAGTTGTCTGTCCCCAAAGACTCCTGAAGTACCAAGTTGTCCTGTTTAGGACTCAACAGTAATTCAGTAAGGATATTCAACTATCATATGTCATGATTGTCTATAGAAGTAGCGGTTGCATTTTGGCTTACTGAACTGTCCAAGATGTTTCCTTTCACACTTATTGCACCAAGGAATTGGGCCATCGCCTGCTCTTCTTCCATTCGAAGAGCTGCTCTAAGATCTAACACGCTCGATCGGCTAAGCCACATTGACATTCTGGTTGTACTTACAGTTTCTCTATCCTCCAAAAGAGAATATGTGTTCTTGCTCAGATTGGTTACCTTGCCATCGGCCTTGGCGACCACTCACTACTCCTTTAGTCTTGTTCTTTTTGTTGGACTCTCGAGAGTTTCTTTCTTCAACATACTCCATGGCCCTAGAGGCCTCGACAATCTACCTAAAAATCCCTAACTTGAGAGTTACTACAACTATAGCATAATTTAGTAAGAAACCCTTCTGAAACTTCCCTGTGAGTGCCTCTTCAGAATGGTACCTATTTGGAGCATACCTGCTAAGCTCCCTAAATATGTCCTCATATTCAGCCACAGACATGCTCTGGTCTATATGGAACTCAAACGTATGTTATATATGTTGCTAACTTACATTATGCACTGCTGCGAAACTTTCTCGCTTGCACACTTATGTCATATCAATCTCGGGGCTTCACAACACCTAACCTTACAAAAATATCATCAATTAACATCCTTAAACATCCAAAGATTATCTTGACACCATTTTCCAGACTCAACATCCATTTAGAAATGAATGAGGTTACACCCAAAATCGAACGGGGTTCAACAAAAGATCTTATCGGAATTGAAAAAAAGACTACAAAAGATCTAATCAGATCGGGCGGCGTATTACAAATGGAAACTACGTTTTCAATAGTTAGGATCTTTACCTTAGCTAAGACATCGCTTTTAGTACTAAAGTAGTCTCCCACTCAAACACGATCTAACAAATATCATTGTTGTATAACACAAATTGAAAGCAAACTTCAATAAGATCACAAAAAAATCTAATGCAAGAAAAGGTTAAGCTTATTTCATGCTCCTTAAACTCCCACTTTTAAGTTGTTCCTTGCATACTCAACTTATTCCTTCTTAGAATTAGTTGGTGTCTAATAAGTCGCATTAAAGTTTCATTGTGAGGATCCTTAAAATTGAATAAATCATCACCTAACGACATAATTCAATTAAGAATAGTGAACAAGGTAACTCTTCTCACTTGCGTGAATTTGAGAAACATGCCCTTAAAGGTGCATCATTTCACATATTGTGTGCATCTGGTATTTAATATTTCACTCATAAAATGTTGGCATTGTTCATGTTCAAGAATTTCCTCAAAAATTTTGTCTAGTCTCCACTTCTTAAAGACTTAAGATTCATGAACCTTTTCCTCGCCTTTGTATTGGAATTTATCTAATAGAATAAGACATTGTCAAATTTCTCATGATCTCATGTTTGAAATAAGTGTGGGTTAGGTGTAGCTCAATTTACTCTTAACTTCTAGGCAAGAAGTGGATAACATCTTGGACCATGTCATTGATCAATCTATGACCAATATCACTCACTTTCGAATCATAGGCCTCACACCTGATTAGGGCATTTTTAAGAAGTATCAATATCAATGGTCAAAGACCACGAGGTCTAGCTAGTGTCACGCCAACTAACTGCTCCTTAGATGTAACTTTTAAATACATTGAATCTGTATAGTTGCAAAGTATCCAAGTGAATTAATCATCCTATAGACTAACAAGATAATGAACCTAGTGGAATTTTCTTACTTCCACATCATATAGACAATTCAGTCCATAGTGTTTTGAGTGGTCTTTTACTCCTCCTTGAGTTCGGTCATAACCAAGTTCAAAAGGGCACAAGCTTTTTCTCTTATAGTACACACTAGATTTTCCTGATCTAGGATTTAAAATTGTTGATGCCCAAGCTAAACATAGCTTAACATACGTTCTCGTATGGCTCCGTGTCAATTGACTTTACAAGTAGTGAATATCACAAATATATATAACAAACAATAAAATATAGCCACACAAAGTAATTCATATAGCAATACACATATATTTACTGTCCAACAAAAATTAAATTAGCATAGTAGCATAGCCTCTTATTAATCTTTGAATCGAAATGTACACTAGGTGCACACTTACCATATCGGTCTTAATAATTAACCATACCATATATAATTTTATAGACAATAAATAATGACTGTTTGGATTTACTTTAATGTCACAACCCGTTTCTGGACCATGACCAACGTACGAGGCGAACCGTCTATAGAAGCCTGGCCCATCTCGCATAAGCCTCAAAGATCAAAAACACTACCTAACTTTTTCAATTATCAAAACGTTTATTAAAACATTTGTTATCTGAAAACATAAGCAATAAAAAATAGATTTATATTAAATCAAATATATCTAAGTAAATATATCAAAATAATATCAGTGAGTAAAATTGGTATATGTGTATCAAAATACAAAATGAAAACCCAGTAACCCTACAACATCTCGGTGTGGAACTCTATACCAGAAACAGAGGAGCCCGAAACAAAAGAGCATCATTAACCAAAAAACACCTCGCTGGAGTCCAAGATGTGGTATTGGTCCATAGGTAATAGCTTTTTTGAAAACCATATCGAAAATGTTAGCAACCAAAGCAAACAGCATGCACGCAAATTTTAGCAATAATACCAGTAGCAATAACATAGAATCAGAGATATGGGACTTTAACAGTGATGTGCTTATAGCACCAATAACAGTTATGATTGTGGTCTCTGCCACAAATTGAAACAGTACAAGTGTCTGGCCGGACACACGGCTACCACCATACCCTCGTAAATGGGCCTTGAATGTGCATTGGTATACCAAATGTTACGTTTACCTCACGTAGCACAAGTGTCTCATATCAAGTATATATATAAATTTGATAAATCAAAAATAATTAGTCATGCAATCCGAGAATATCAAAAATAGTGAGAGATATAATTTATATATCGAATTCAAAAATAAACTACTGATTATTAAATCAAATAATCAGGTTATTAAATTAGTCAATCCTTAGATTAGTCCAATTTCAGAAATATATCCAAACATATCAAAAACAATATGGCTTGGAAACACAACCTTTGTGTCTGAAGCTATCATTCACTCACCTAGATGTCCAAGCAATATTAGTCAGGCACCACTATTTGGCGGCTAATATCACTGACAATAGCAAGAAGCTGAAACAAAATATCAAAAACAATGGATATATCAGAAACAATCAAACTAGGATGTTGGTTATGTGACTGTACTCAAATTCATACTCATGCATATGTAGACTCAAGACCCCCAAACGACGCCCAAAAATCCAATTCAAACCAAAGTATAACATTATAACTCAAAATCACACATCGGTGTAAAATTACACTTTAGTCCTAGAACTTCTAAAAAATTACCAACTAGTCTCCAAAATATTTTCAATGATAAATTAATCTAGAAACTCCAAAACATCCAAATTAATCCTCAAACATAAGCAAGATAACATTTTAGCCCCTAAATGGCAATTATCCCATTTGGTCCTCAAATGGCAAATTACCCATTGGTCCTTAAATCCGATTCAACTAACAAAAATCAATTCCAATCACCCACATTGGTTAATAAGAACCTATTAAGCATGAATCCTTCATCCCTTTCAAGAAACAAACTCAAAATCTCCAAAAAAATCCAACTTGAAATTTGAACTACTAAGAACCTTAGAACAAACAACCTCAAATCTTAAAAACCAACATAGATTTATGCTAATCTAGGTCCCTCCTACCTAGATGCATCAAAAGCAAACTTAGTTCTAGCCACAAATTTGTTCAAAACCATCCAACCACGTTCAAGAACATACCCATATGATTCAAAAGCTTAAATCCTCAAAACTTAAGTTCAATCTAGGTTTATCTAACCTCAATCTATCATAAACAAACAAAAACAAGCTTCTAATAACATAGAATGGCCATCAATTCGACCCAAATGCATAATTCGTCCAAAACCCTAAAAATGAAATTTCAAGAAGAAATGGATGAAAAAAGGGATTAAAAATGGAAATCTTAACTCCAAATGTGTTAGGAAAGCAAAGAGAACAAATGAGGGTAGTTGAGAGACAAATTTTGGTGGATTTTAGGAGTAAATTATGAGTGAGGGGCGGTTGGGGGTTATAAAGACGAAGATAAGTCGGGGTGCACCGTTTCAATTTTTGCATGGCTAACTCGAGTTAGAGGTTGTCTAACTTGAGTTAAATTTGTCCATAATCGAATATGGAAATGTGGCTAACTCGAGTTACACATTAGCTAACTCGAGTTATCCAACCCTCATATAACTCGAGTTATCCACCGTCCATTCTACTAGAGTTACACGACGTGCTTACTCGAGTAACCTGTCACCCTTCTTATCCCTCACACTCCGGGGCAGGACAGACAATATGAGTTTCGTTAGGAATAGAATATGATTGTGATCAAGTATAAGGATTGGTTCAAAGAGTTAAGCAAGTATGCTCATCTAGAGGGTCGCAGTGAGGAGGCTATGGCTAGGAAGGTTTTGAATGGGTGGTTGCCCAAGATTAACAGAGTGGTGTTGACTCTGGGTTTGACTCTGGGTAGTTCTACCATAGGAAGGCAGGCTTGCCTATATCATCTGACTCGTCAGGAGGCGCAGACCTCGAATACTATAGTTACTAGTATGTTATCTATCTTTGGTACTTCTACATATGCATTATATGATTATGGTGCATCGCATTCTTTGTCACGCCTTATTTCGTTGAGCATACGGGGTTAGTATTGCATCCATTGGACAAATTATTGGAAGTATCATTGCCTTTGGGTAGCAAGATTTTGACTGATTTAGGGGTTAGTGATTGCCATTGGTGGGCCCGAGCTGATAGCCGACCTAATCGTGTTAGACGTTGGGGAGTTTGATGTTATTGTCACGACCTAAAGTCAGGCTGCGACCGGCGTACGAGGCGAACTCTCTATGGAAACTCGACTTAACTCGCACAAGCTTCGAAGAACAAAAATTACCAAGATTAATATTATTAGTCGACTTATTTACCATATTAAAACAACTTAACAAAGATAAGTTTTCCGAAAAAGCTATTCCCGAATATTATTAAAATACAATTATAATATCAAAATATTAAATAATAGTTTAAATAAAACCGTTAAACATTATTTAACATATACAAGTTTATAACCCACTATCCAGTGTAGAGCAACTAACATAACAGAAACTAGGCCCAAACAATAGGGCACTCATTGAGCTAGGAAGAACCAAACGACCTCTATCAAGATCACCTGAAAAGTGAAGTAGAGTAAAGACAATAAAAATAAAAGGGGTAAGATTCTCTAGTGAGTGGATAACACAATAGAGTGGCACAAGCTCCTCAAAAGGGTTTTGAAAATATTTTTTTAAAACTACCACATACACGTATATATTCAATTAATAACATATATATATATATACACTCGTATATATAAATAACTTAGTTCAAAATACACTTTGCAATCCTTTTTGCATACAGAGCAGACAACATATAATTATCGAAATTGATTAGATGAAGAAATTAAATAACATGTTTAACTTCCTCAAATCCCAAAATAGCCAAAGTGTTTTTCTTTCAAATATTTTTCTGAAATTCACCTTCACTTTCAAAGATATTCCAAAGAACAGTACTCAAATATTTTCAGAAATGAATACTCAATTTATTTCAAAGATGATTTCCAAATTTATTTTCAGACTTGAATACCGTAGTATTTTCAGAGTTAAATATCAATCATAGAACCAATACCAAGGTATTTTTCAGAGATAGTTCCAAAACATTTCCAGAGAGTAGTTCAAAAACATTTTCAGACGGTAGTTCAAAAACATTTTCAGACAAGGACCAGAGATCATATTCATCGAGTTAACCAAACTTAGTAATAGCCACTTAGGCGGAGATTAACCACTTAGACACCATAGTATAGCCACGAAGGCAAGTATAGGCCACTAAAGGCACAAGTATAACCACACAGACAAATGATACAACTCTGGTGTATCAAGGCTATGTTATCTCGTAGCTGGATGTCCCAAAACAAAAGGTTTTCAACAAAACATTTCAATATATATTCAAAATATTCAAATAAGTAACATATTGAACGAACACATCATTTTCCCAAAAATGATAAAAAAACTTTCAGACAAAATATTTATTACAAAAATATTTAGTATTCAGAAACAATAATTATTTCAAATAAAATATTAGCTCCGAAATATATTCTAAAAATCTAAAACATTCATTGCAGAAATCACAATAAATATTGAACTTAATATTTATTTCAGAAGCCAAAAACAATTTTAGAGAAAATCGAGTTTTCACAATAGAGGTTTTCGCGTATACCAAATTTTAGGAATTCCAATCATTTAATTATTCTAAATTTCATACTAAGTTCAACACAACAAAAATATATACGGAATTTGGAGGACACAAACTACGTGTCTAAAGTGCAACCACACTCACTTGGACGCCGAGCAATAATCCATAGCACAGTCCACTGGTGAATGACTGGTCTCCTTAGAAACCAACAAACCTGGAACAGACAATGTATACACAGATCAGACATGGTATTGTGGCTCTACCAAAATGTGTGCAAATGCATATGCAAACGCAAACACTCCAGCAAACCCCAAAAATCCATTTTGGCACAAAGTCTAACATAATTATCCAATTATTACACCTATGTGTAAAATTACAATTCAGTCTCCAAACTTTCAAAAATTACCAACTAGTTCCCAAAATACTCCAACCCAATATTTTGGTCTCATAGGCTCTCAAAATATCTAATTTAATCCTCACACAAATGCCAAATCACATTTTGCTCCTTAAATGGCAAATATCATATTTGGTCCTCAAATTGTAAATTACACAAATAGTCCTTAAATCTGATTCAACCGATAGAAATCGAATCTAATCACCTACATTGGTCCTAATCAACCTCAGGAACACAAATCCATACTTGGTTTCTCAAAAACAACTCCATATTTCCAAAGATTTCACAAAATCTGAACCTAACCTTAATCCATTCAATACAACATCAAATCTCTTGATTCAAGGCTTGAATAATGTTTATCTAACCTCAAACAATCATTGTCCAACAACCTACAACATTCATTTCAACAGAATCACTCAAAATCTGAAACCCATTTCAAATTCGGCTTAAAACCCATAATCCGAATTTGAAGCATGAAATGGATGAAATGAAGATATTAGAGATGTAATATTACCTCTAGGAACGAAATGGGAACAACGGGAAGGTCCAGGAATGCGTCCCGAATGGATTTGGATGAGAGAGAGGCAAAAATGAGGAGAGATGAGCGAGAGAGTCGGGTGGGGTATATATAGAACCCTACCAAAAAGTGGTGTCGCTTCAGCCTTTTCTCAGCAATTACTCAAGTAACTCAAAAGTTACTCGAGTAAGTCTTGCTTCCAGAAAGAATTTTGGCCCACTCGCTTGAGTAAATCCAAAATTTACTAGACTAAGCCTCATTTCCAACACAATACTGAAGCATGAACTCACTCGACTAAGACCAACTATTACTCGCGTGATCCAACCTTATATTACTTGAGTAACACAGCTTTCTACTTGAGTAACCTACAATCCAAAGGTCCAAAAGCAATACGTTCACCCACGCTTACTCAAGTAATTCCTCACTTACTCAAGTAACCTCAAGTTTACTCCACAACATTGAATTATTCAAACACCACCAACATCAATCAGCGTCTCCGAGCACCAAAACTTGACAAATTAATATTATCTACATCTTCAAATTTCAATTCCTCCTTGAAACAATTCTAGAATCAAATTGGGATTGGACAAGGTTCAATCGAAATTGATCAGGGCTCAACAGAGGGTTTTATCAGACTTGAACAGAAAGCTACCGAGATATTCTTCGGAAGAGACAGGGTATTACATACTTCCCCCTCAAAAGAAATTCATCCTCAAATTTCTAGAAGTTCATATCAGAAGGATTATATACGTATATAGAATGCTAATATAGTTCTAATCTTCAAGCTATTCAAGCTCTATCATCCGAATCTCAAGAATCAAGCTTAAGTCTCCAAATTAGGTCATAATCCATAACTCTAACAGAGCATTCACATCGAAACTAGTTGTTAATCATCTAATGTACCAAACCATTGGTACCTAAACATTCAGACAGACAGAGAGAATGCATACCATGCAGATGTAGAGACAAAAGGTACAGAAATATATAGAGACTAAGACATATGGTGCAAACTTGCAAATCAACAGAATCAAACAAGCATGGATCCCCACGTACAACTCAACAAAGTGAGGTCCCTCCAGAACTTCTGCTGACATTGATCAAAATTTGGTTGCTTGCTACCCAACCTTCAATAATAGATGCCTTGCTATATCAAGGACTTATCAAGAATACCAGACGATGTAGAGCTCAGAGAGTCAAAGATTCATATTCGCAGAGCCAAAAGTCATGTGTTAGAGATCACCACTCAGACACTTATCAAAGATCAACCTACAGAGGTTCCAACAAATAGGCACGCGCACGGAATGAAAGAGAAAGGACCAGACGTTATCTAACAGAGTTATCAAATTTAGACTACAATTGCAAATCCAACTCCAACTGCAGTCACAGAGCATAAAGGACAGAACAAATACATATAGCATCAACAAAGATTGCTTAAGAGATTCCCAAAAATTACTCTTCTAACAACTCAAGTTCAGAGTCCAAATGCATCGAACCCAAAAATCAATCCTCATAATTACAATTTGATTTGGATCACATCCATAGTCATCAAAAGTCTCACTCTGATAACACCTAAATACAACTCCTGAATTGTCGTTCACCACTACCAGAATTATCCGTTAATTTCTCCAGACATATGATTCTCAATCATACCATCAAACTTTCATACACACTTACAGCCCTAACGCCATTTTTTCTCTGACAGAGATTTTCCGACCTATCCATTAAATTCTCCGAATTGTCATCATCCAAACATAACATCAAACAACACCTCTTAATTTTAAACACCCTGGACATATCGAACTACATTGCAGAACCTTTAGAACCCAGAGTGAAGCAAACATTGGTGCACTCACCAAATACTTCCAACACCTTCTAAGCTCTGTTCGTATGACTTGGATCATACAACTAACTCCTCTTGTCCTTTCCACTTCAGAAATAATGACGAAGCATTATACAAACGAAGCATTAAACAGGCAAAACCCTTTTATAACAATTCTTTCAACTGATTCTATAGCTTCTCTATTTCTCATTAGTCATCTGACATGCTGAAATCAACATCAGGCTAACACCATACTACTCCTTCATCATGAATCCAATTCTCTTTCGAGATAAGATGCTGATGCGTCTCCCAATTTCATTTTCAAGCCTTTGAAACTCTAAGTTAGCCTAAAGCCAAATACAATTCACCAACACAACTGAACATTTTATGTCCCAACTACTGACACATTTATCACACTAACAGGATTTGCTCTAACCTAGCGATCGAAAGCACATCCACTATACAAAGCGATTCAAAGTGACATACCATATCAAAACCCAATTCATACTGAGGATATCATCATATTCTCCACGTCTAACATCTTAATATCAACTTCCAACTGAAGCTTAACTACAACAATCACGTAACCATAAGATACAGATTAGCTAAGATATAGCTACTCAGAAGTGACAGAGCTTCAAAGGATTTCTAACGACTACATCACTAGCCAAACATGCCAACAGAATGTGATGTACCATAAAATGTACAACACCAAATTCAGAGTCAAACAATATATATTTAGGAACATACAGAAGTTCAAAGGAGCATAAGCAGAGACATACAAAAATTCACCAAAATTCAAAGAGTATACCGAAGCATATAGAAATACATAGAGGTTCACAAAGTTTCATACAAAGAATTACAAAAGTACACCAAAGTTCCAAAAGTGTACATTCAGAAATATGCAAAAGTTCAGAAATAGAAAGAGTTCCATTTGAAATTTACTACTCCAACTGTGCTACCATAGCAAAAAGGAACAGGACCGCCTGATCACCTACCCTCAAAGGATCATGAGGTACTAGGTTGTCCTGTCTGGGACTCGACAGCTAATCATTAAGCACATTCAGCTATCAATGTCCCAAATTCCTATAGAAGTAGCAGCTACGCTTTTTCTTGCCACACTGCCTGAGGTGTTTCCTCTTACACTTACTACACCAAGGAATTGAGCCCCTACTTGTGCCTCCAACACTCAAATTCCTACTCTAAAACTCAGCAAGTACGCCTGACTATGTCGTACCAACATTCTGAGTATTATCATACTTCCTCTGTTGTATTGAGGAGAAACTGTGTCTTTGCTCAGACTGACTACTCTGACCTCGACTCTGATGGCCGATCATTGTTCCTCCAGTTCTACTCTTTTTAAGAGTTTCTTCTAAATGTCTCTCATCAATATACTCAATGGCTCTCGCGAGCCTCATCAATCTTTTCCACTGTCTCCAATCCGAGAGTCGCCACCAATCTGGCATATCCTGGCAATAGACCCTTCTGAAATTGGCTCGCCAATGCAGTCTCAGTACAACACTTCTTTGGTGCATACCTACTGAGATCTCTGAACTTTTCCTCATACTCAGGCAAAGACATCCCCTGCTCTTGATGAAAATCATTGAACTCATTCGTTTTCTTATCCCTGATACTTCAGGGAAGAACAGAAAGCACAAGCTCATTCTTGAACTCTTCCCAGGTGATGTCACCTCGTTTCTTAAAACCTTGCCACCACACCATTGCACGACTGCTCAAAAGAAATGTTGCATACTTTATTCTTTTGGCATCGTCGGTGTAGTTCAGAGCATCGAAACAACGCTCAACTTCAAAGATAAAATCTTGTGAGTCTTCACACATTGTTCCTTGGCGGTTTGAGCTTGAAAAAGCTTATCAGACGGGAACCATAATCAATCTCTGGTTGAACGGGTGCAACAGATGGAACAAATACTGCTTGCTAAACTCTGGCTGCCTGTTCAGGAGCAAAGCACTCGAAACGATCAAGGAGTCGAGCAAAATGATCAAAAAAGAGAGACTGAGCCACAGGTGGTGGCTGAGGCTGAGGTGCTGGTGTTGTGACCTCTAGCACACAATGAAAACCATGTTGACCAGCTACTAACTGACTGACAGCCTCGGCAGACAGACGCCTAGTGGCCTCACTATGTCTTCTATTATGTCGAAGCATGATTGCAAATAGCAGACAAAGGAAGACATATGTATATGTCAGAATGCAAACCATTGCCACAGTACCAACGAAGATACTCATAAAAGTTTACAGAACAAATACTCAAAGAGATATTTAGAGGCAAATTAGACTGACTTGATAAAAAAATACCTAAGCTCCACAGCCGGCCCAGACAATACAAAACTTAACGCTCTGATACCACCTTTGTCACCCGAAGTCGGGTAGCGATCGACGTCCGAGGCGAACCGTCTATGGAAACCCGACCCAACACGCACAAGCCTCGGAGAATAGAAACTACCCATATTCATATTATTAGTCAGCTTATTTACCATATTAAAACATGTTAACAAAGATAAGTTTTCTAAAAACGATATTCCTGAATATTATTAAAATAAAATTACAATATCAAAATACTAAATAATAGTTCAAATAAACCGTTAAACATTATTTAACAGATACAAGTTCATAACCCACTACTCGGTGTGGAGCAACGAACATAACACAAACTTGACCCGAACAATAGGGCACTCACTAAGCGCGGAAGAACCAAATTACCACTATCAAGATTACCCAAAAAGTGAAGTAGAGCAAAGACAAGAAAAATAAAAGGGGTACGATTCCTTAGTGAGCGGAAAACACAATAGAGCGACACATACTCTTCAAAAGGGTTTTGAAAACATTTTTGAAAACTACCACATGCACGTATATATCCAAATAATATCACACACACATATATGTATATATATATATGTACACACTCGTATATATAAATAACTTAGTTCAAAATCCACTTTTGCAATCCTTTTTCCATACAGAGCAGACAAAATGCAATTATCGAAATTTACTAGATAAAGAAATTAAATAACATGTTTAATTTCCTCAAATCCCAAAATAGCCAAAGTGTTTTTCTTTCAAATATTTTTCTGAAATTCACCTTCACTTTCAAAGATATTCCAAAGAACAATACTCAAATATTTTTAGAGATGAATACTCAATTTATTTCAAAGATGATTTCCAAATTTATTTTTAGACTCGAATACTATAGTATTTTCAGAGTTAAATATCAATGCATGTTCAGAGAATCAATACCAAGGTATTTTTCAGAGATAGTTCCAAAATATTTCTAGATAGTAGTTCAAAAACATTTTCAGGCGGTAGTTCAAAAACATTTTCAGACAGGGGCTAGAGATCATATTCATCGAGTTAACCAAACTCGGTAATAGCCACATAGGCGAAGATTAACCACTAAGGCACCATGGTATAGCCACTAAGGCAAGTATAGCCCACTAAAGGCACAAGTATAACCACAAAGACAAATGATACAACTCTGGTGCATCAAGACTATGCTATCTCATAATTGGGTGTCCCAAAACAAAAGGTTTTCACCAAAACATTTCAATATATATTCAAAATATTCAAATAAGTAGCATATTAAACGAACATATCATTTTTTCAAAAATGATAACAAACTTTCAGACAAAATATTTATTACAAAAATATTTAGTATTCAGAAACAAAAATTATTTCAAATAAAACATTCGCTCTGAAATATATTCTCAAAAGCCAAAACGTTCATTGCAGAAATCACAATAAATATTGAACTTAATATTTATTTCAGAAGCCACAAATATTTTTTAGAGAAAACTGAGTTTCCACAACAGAGGTTTTTAGGTAAACAAAATTTTAGGAATTTCAATCCTTTAATTATTCCAAATTTCATACCAAGTTCAACACAACAAAATTATATACGGAATTTGGAGGACACAACCTACGTGCCTAAAGTGCTAACACACTCACCTGGACGCCGAGCAAAAATTCAGAGCACGGTCCACTAGTGCTAGGCAAATAAGCCCAGCCCGCGGGCCAGCCCTAGTCCGGCCTTGAAAAAAGGCCGGGCTGGGTTACCAGATCTGGTCGCCAGCTAGCCCGCATAATTTTTAATTAAATTAGGGTCGGGCCTAGGTTGAGGGAATGGCCCGCGGGCCTGCCCAACTCGACCCAAATATAATATATATATATATATATATAGTATATTAATATTAATTTGATGTATTATGTTTTATATATTAGTTAAAATGATGCTAATTATAAATTTAATAGTTTTTTAGTATGTATTTAAAGTATAATTTATATAATAAAGTATATGTTAAATTATATTTTGATAAAAAAATAGAATATTAATATTTTTATTAAAAAATTGGCCCGTGGGCTGGCCCAGCCCGCCTTTTTCGAATGGTAGGGCTGGGCCAAGTATTAGGCCCTATCAACCGAGCCCAACACTACAGTCCACTGGTGAATGACTGGTCTCCTTAGAAACCAACAAAGCTGGAACAGACAATGTATACACAGATCAGATATGGTACTGTGGATGTACCAAAATGTGTGCAAATGCATATGCAAACACAAACACTCCAGCAAACCCTAAAAATTCATTTCGGCCCAAAGTCTAACATGATTATCCAATTATTACACCTCTGTGTAAATTACAATTCAGTCCCCAAACTTTGGAAAATTACCAACTAGTTCCCAAAATACTCCAACCCAATATTTTGGTCTCATAGGCTCTCAAACTATCTAATTTAATCCTCACACAAATGCCAAATCACATTTTGCTCCTTAAATGGCAAATATCATATTTGGTCCTCAAATTGTAAATTACACAAATAGTCCTTAAATCTGATTCAACCGATATAAATCTAATCTAATCACCTACATTGGTCCTAATCAACCTCAGGAACACAAATCCATACTTGGTTTCTCAAAAACAACTCCATATTTCTAAAGATTTCACAAAATCCGAACCTAACCTTTACCCATTCAATATAACATCAAATCTATTGATTCAATGCTTGAATTATGTTTATCTAACCTCAAACAATCATTATCCAACAACCTACAATATTCATTTCAACAGAATCACTCAAAATCTGAAACCCATTTCAAATTCGACGTAAAACCCAAAATCCAAATTTGAAGCATGAAATGGATGAAATGAAGATATTAGAGATGTAATATTACCTCTAGGAATGAAATGGGAACAACTGGAAGGTCCAGGAATGCATCCCGAACTGATTTGGATGAGAGAGAGGCAGAAATGAGGAGAGATGACCGAGAGAGTCGGGTGGGGTATATATAGAAGCCTACCAAAAAATGGTGTCGTTTTAGCCTTTTCTCAGCAATTACTCAAGTAACTAAAAATTTACTTGAGTAAATCTTACTTTCGAGAATAATTTTACTCAAGTAAGTCTCATTTTCAGCACAATACTGAAACATGAACTCACTCGAGTTAGACCAACTGTTACTCACGTGATCCAACCTTAAATTACTCGAGTAACACAACTTTCTACTCGAGTAAGCCAAAATCCAAAGGTCCAAAAACAATATGTTCACCCACGCTTACTCGAGTAATTCCTCACTTACTCGAGTAACCTCAAGTTTACTCCACAACATTGAATTATCCAAACACCAACAATATCAATTAGCATCTCCGAACACCAAAACTTGACAAATTAATATTATCTACATCTTCAAATATCAATTCCTCCTCGAAAATATTCCAGAATCAAATTGAGATTGGATGAGGTTCAATCAAAATTGAACGTGGTTCAACAGAGGGTCTTATCAAACTTAAACATAAAGCTACAGAGATATTCATTGGAAGGGTCAGGGTATTACAGTTATACTCGGTATGGATTGACTTTCGATTTGGCACACTACCCTAGACTATTTTGCCAAGAGGGTATGCTTTTAACCACTGGGTCAGAGAGAATTTTGTTTCCAGGGTCAGAGGGACAATGTTGTCTGAAGCTATGTATCAACTATTAGAGAAAAAAAGATGATCTTCTGAGGATGTGAAACATATTTGGCTTTTGTTTTAGATGAGTCATAGGGACCAGAGTTGAGAGTAGAAGACGTACCAGTGGTTCGTGAGTTTCTCAAAGTGTTTCCTAAAGATTTGTTGGGACTATCTCATAAGCGAGAGATTGAATTTGCTATAGAGGTACAACCTGGTGTCGATCCAATATCGATCCCACCGTATCGGATGGCGCCAACAGAATTGAAGGAGTTGGGGACTCATTTGAGAGATTTGATATACGAGGGATTTATTTAGCTGAGCATTTCATCTTGGGGTGTGTTGTTCTTATTTGTAAAAAAGAAGGATAGTAGCCAATTGAGCAAGGTTATCATGAAAAATTGATATCCACTTCCGAGGATAGATGATCTGTTTGACTAGTTACAGGGAGCACAGTGGTTTCTAAGATCAACTTGAGGTCGGGATATCATCAGTTGAGGATTCGTGGTGAGGACATTCCAAAGACTGCATTTCAGACTAGATACAGGCATTATGAAGTTTTGGTGATATAATTTGGTTTGACGAATACTCCAGCGACATTCATGAATTTGATGAACAGGGTGTTTAGGTCGTATCTAGATCGATTTGTTATTGTTTTCATCGATGACATTCTAATATACTCTAGGTGCATGGAGGAGCACGAGGACCACTTGAGGTCAGTATTGCAGACTTTATAGGAACATTAAATTTATGCTAAGTTCTTAAAGTATGAGTTTTGGCTTGAACAAATGGCATTTCTCGGACATGTGGTGTCGAGATAAGGTATTATGGTTGACCCAAAGAAGGTAAATATTGTACTCCATTGGGAGAGGCCTAATATTGTTATGAAGATTCAGATTTTTCTAAGTTAGCCTATAGGAGGTTTATCCAAGATTTTTCTAGGATAGCAACTCCTATGACCCAATTGACTCAAAAGGAGTTAAATTTATTTGGTATGACAGATGTGAGGATAGTTTTTAGAAATTGAAGAATTTTTTGAAGCGCACTGATGTTGGTTTCAATGTCAGACTCTGGAGGTTTTGTTGTGTATTTCGACACATATAGAGTGAGCCTAGATTGTGTATTGATGCAACATGGCAAGGTGATTACCTATGCATCATGAAAACTTAAGATGCATGAACAGAGTTATCCATCACATGATTTGGACTTAGCAGTCATGGTGTTTGCACTCAAGATTTGGAGATACTACCTATACGGAGATACTTTTGAGATCTTTACGGATCATAAGAGTTTAAAGTATATTTTTAGGTAGCAATATTTGAACTTGAGGTAGAGACGTTGGCTAGAGTTGTTAAAGGATTATGATTGCACTATATCATATCGTCTCGGCAAGCCTAACGTGGTTGTCGAAGGTTTGAGTAGGAAGTCGATGGGCAGTTTATCTCATATCGCAGTCGAGAGATGGCCAGCAGTGTTAGAGTGGCAGAGTTTGATAATAAATATGCTTTTATTCCAGTTTGATGATTTGGGGGCATTGCTTGGCCATATTGAGGTGAGACATGCATTGTTAGATTGGATTCAGGAGGCTCAGATTCAGAGTCTGATAAAAAAAGTTAAGACATTCGAGGTACCAGGCTTCAGTATTGATGAGTCTAGAGTCCGTTAGTTTGGTCTAAGATTGTGTGTATCATCTTCAGGTGGATTACACAAGGAGATTATGACCAAGGATCACAGTTCTTCTTATTCGGTACGCCTGGGATACATTGAGATGTATCAAAATCTTCGTAAGTCTTATTAGTTGGCAGGCATGAAAAAGGATATCTGCAAGTTTGTCAGTCAGTGTTTGATGTGTCAGTAGGTTAAGTTTGAGTACCAATGTCCTTCTGAATTGTTGCAACAGATGTCTCTTCCAAAGTGGAAGTGGGATCGTATCATAATGGACTTTGTAGTTGGATTACGAAAGACGTCTTCAGGGTATGACTCCATTTGGGTTATCTTGGATCGATTAACCAAGTCTGCACACTTCCTACCTATCAACATGACTTATGAAGCTGCATGATTGGCTGAGTTCTATATTGATTGGATTATTTGTTTGCATGGTGTGCTAGTCTCCATAGTGTCTAACAAAGGACTTTAGTTTACTTCGCAGTTTTGGTGTAAACTGTAAGAAGGGTTGGGTACTCTATTAGATTTTAGTACATCATTTCATCTGCAGACCGATGGCCTATCCAAGCATTCAATTTAGACTTTAGAGGATATGTTAAGAGCGTTCGCAGTGGATTTTAGTGAGAGTTGGGATTCTCACTTACCATTGGTAGAGTTTGCATATATCAACTCATACCACTCGAGCATCGAGATGTCGCCTTATGAGGCTTTATATGGTATAAAGTCTATATCTCCTCTGTGTTGGGCCGAGGCTGAAGAAAAAGAGATCTTGGGGCTAGATATTATTTTGGAGACCACTGAGAAGGTTAGACTAATTCAGAACTGAATTCAGATTGTTCACAGTCATCAGAAAAGTTACGCAGATCCAAAGCATAAACACTTAGAGTTTGAGGTAGAAGACCTTGTATTCTTGAAACTATTACCTATGAAAGATGTTATGAGATTTGGGATGAAGGGTAAGTTGAGCCTGAGATACATTAGTCCATTTGAGATTATTGGTCATGTTGAGTAGAATGTCATCCACATAAAGTAATAGGAATACAATTGCACTCCCACTAACCTTCTTGTATACACAATGCTCATCTTCATTTTTGATTAAACCAAACTCCTTAATTGCTTCATCAAAATGAAGATTCCAACTTTGTGAAGCTTTCTTCA
Organism: Flueggea neowawraea; assembly: GCA_948243855.1. NCBI lineage: Eukaryota > Viridiplantae > Streptophyta > Magnoliopsida > Malpighiales > Phyllanthaceae > Flueggea > Flueggea neowawraea. Next base: position 26,141 of record CAODLS010757886.1, read on the forward strand.
ATCCATAAATGGATCTTTGAAACTTACACACCTTATTAGGATGTTTAGGATCAACAAAACCCTTTGGTTGTGTCATGTACACACATCCTCGAGTAAGTTTCCATTGAGAAACACCATTTTGAAATCCATTTTCCAAATCTCATAATCGTGGTACGTAGCAATGGCAAGAAGAATCCTAATATACTTTAGCATAACGACTGGTGAAAAAGGTTCATCATAGTCAATACTATGAGTTTGTTTGAAACCTTTTGCAACAATTGAGACTTGTAGGTCATATCGTGTTTGATCTTATGAACCCATTTGCAATCAATAACCTTAGCACCCTCAGACGGATCAACCAAAGTCCAAACTTGGTTATCATACATTGATTGCATTTCATATTTCATGGCCTTAATCCATTTGTCAGAATCTGGGCTCGTCACTGCTTCTTGGTAGGATGTGGGCTCATTATGATCCACAATCATCATGTTATTATCATCAGCAATGAGAAATCCATATCTCTCAGGCTCGTGACGAATCCTACCAGACCTACATGAGCCTTGTGTTGGTTGTTCTAACTCAACAACTGATTGTGAGTCTTTTTGAATTTCCATAGGTGGTTTCATGGCAACTTGTGGTTCTTGAACTTATTCATGACATATCTTACTCCCACTAACTCTTTTGGAAATGAACTCTCTTTCCAAAAAGACAGCATTGCGAGCAACAAAATTTTGTTCTCAAGTCGGATGTAAAAATAGTATCATTTTGTTTCTTTTGGATACCCCACAAAGAAGCACTTGTCAACTTTAAGTGCAAGCTTTGCTGAAGTGAAACTCTTCACATAAGCCTCACAACCCCAAATCTTTAGAAAATATAAATTGGGACGTTTCCTTATCCATATCTCTATTCAGTAAGAACACAATAGTTTCTAGTGCATATCCCCAAAAGGACATTGGAAGATCTGTTCGACTCGTCATAAATCGAACCATATCTAATAAAATTTGATTTCTCTGTTCAGATACACCATTTCATTGAGGTGTTCCTCGTGGAGTAAGTTGTGAGACTATCCCACACTCTTTAAGATGATAGTCGGATTACTGGCTTAAATATTTGCCACATCGATTTGATCGAAGACCTTTAATATTATTTACAAGCTGATTTTGTACTTCATTCTTAAATAATTTGAGTTTTTTAAATGATTCTGATTTATCTTTCATTACATATACATATCCATATCTACTGAAATCATCGGTAAAAGTGATGAAGTACTGAAAACCTCCTATAACAATTGAATTATTGGTCCACAAACATCTATATGTATAAGGCCTAATAAATCACTAGCCCTTTCAGCATGTCCAGTGAAAGAACCCTTTGTCATTTTGTCTAACAAATAAGATTCACATGTTTCAAATAATTCTAAGTCAAATGATTCAAGAATTCTATCCTTATGGAGTTTGGAAATGTGTTTCTCATTCACATGGCCTACACGATAATGCCAAAAGTAGGTTGGATTCAAATCATTGGATTTAAATCTCTTAGTGTTATAGATGGGTTTTGATCATTCCAAGTTTAGAACATAAAGACTATTAGACAATTGGGCAAAGCCATAAAACATTTCTCCATAGTAGATGGAGAAATTATTATTCTTAATAATAAAATGAAATCCATCTAAATCTAAACAAGAAACTGAAATAATGTTTCTGCTCACAACAGGCACATAATAACAATTATTTAACTCTAAAATAAATCCACTAGGCAAAGATAAATTATAAGTCCCTAAGGCTAATGCAGCAACTTGTTGCCCATTCCCAACTCACAAGTCCACTTTGCCTTTAGCTAATAATCTACTGCTTCTTAAGCACTGCACATTCACGCAAATGTGAGATCCACATCCAGTATCCAATACCCATAAAGCAAAAGTAGATAAATTAACTTCTATAACAAAGATACCTGAAACAGTAGCCTTGCTACGTTTCTTCTTCAGATCTTCCAAGTAAAGCTTGCAATTCCTCATCCAATGACCTGGTTCATTGCAGAAGAAGTAAACTCTCTCCTTAGGTGGCTTGGGCTTCTTGGTGTTGTGCTTGGATTTTCCTTGCCTTTATATTTATTTTTGAAGCCCTCTCCCTTTTGACCTATGAGTACAAGATTTGTTTTCTGAATGTTCTTTTCAGCATTCCATGTAATTCAACAATTGACTTCTCCATTGAGTGCATATTGTAGTTCATGACAAACTGGTCATAACTTTCGGGCAAAGAACCTAGAATTAGGTCAATAGCCAACTCTTGACTAATCTCAACATCAAGTTTTTCAAGGTGATCTGTATAGCCTTTCATCTTTAGCACATGAGCACTTATCGAAGTGCTTGGAGTCATCTGGCATGCATTCAATGCCTTAGTGGTTGCAAACCTTTCTTAACGTGCTTGTTCTTGGAACATTTCCTTGAGATGCATCATCATTTCAAATGCTTCCATTTCCTCAAATTGCTTTTGAAGCTTAGAGTTCATAGTGCCAAGCATAAGACATGTTACATCCACTGAATCATTCATATGCTTCTGATAAACATCTTTTTTGGTTCTTGGGGAATTGTTTGTAGGTTCATTAGGGATTCCAATTCTAGGACATAAAACATCCTTTCTTGTTTGAAGGCAATCCTCAGATTTCGAGACTAATGAAGGAAATTAGTCCCACTGAGCTTTTCCTTCTCACGGACAGATTGCAAAGAAAAGTTTGAAGTATTTGTGTTTGATGCCATTTGTCAACATACAACAACATGCAAAGTATTTAATAAACAAGGTCTTAAAACTCCCACTAATTTTATCAAATCAATATCCCTCTAATCAATTTGAAAACAAACATATATTTTCCTAGTGGGTTAAGATCCATATTTCACTTAATTTAAATTCGGCTTTGGCTTAACACTTAAAATTAAGTTATTTAGGTAGGAACTCTTTCCAATTATATCACATACAATTCTTGAATTCTATAGGATTTTGACATCTCATGTCCCGGCATACTATGCCCATAAGCCAAAAAACCATTTTGATAGCCTAGTTAAGTCTAACCATTTCAAACTTATGGATATCATCATTACCCATCTCTTGTTTTCCTAAGATCGTCTAATGCAACATGCTTTGGTAGAACCTATATTTTGACTATCGAAGTATTGACAAGTATTGAATTATGGAAGGCATTTATGACTTAATATTTAGGTGAGGGATAATCGTTGTTTAGACATAATAAATTCGTTCAACAATATATATATATACAATCCATCACATACATGCATCACATACAAGTATACACATAAAGCATAATTAAAACGTGACATGACATAGCCCATAAACTAAAATTATCTCCATAAGCCAATATGGAGATCATATAATCAACCTTTAAGCACTCATCATCTTCATGGGTTTGTCTTCATGTTGAGCAATCGGCCTCCATTCTTCATTACAAACAAATAACATTCATATGCTAAATAAAAATTACATAGTACAATCCCTTAAAATAACCTGTCAATCACATTGAACATTTATATAGGGTCATTACATGCACCATGCAAAATCATATAAACACATACAGCACATAATCATATTATGGTCATATAAAAATTTCAGTGTTCATCAATCTAATTAATAATAAGGTGCTACGCAGAGTTAGAATGGCGATTCCGCTAGCTGATTAGCGGACAGGGGTCAAGGGGGCAGTGCCCCTGGAAAGTAAACAATTTACTTGACTCTTTTAATGAGTTGTTGCGTTTCAATCACATTTAAAAATACCATTCATACTCATAATTCTAATCACAATAGAAATCTCAATCATACTAGGAGTTACAATCTAAATCATATTAGAAATAAGAAACCTAGTCATGTTAGAAGTAGCAATTGGTGTTCTTCAATTTTAATTGATATATCCTTAAATTATAGTTTTATTCAAGCGTAAATTTATATCTTTTTGACCTTTATTCAACTGTTTAATGTCATATTTATACACTTTTGTGTTTTGTTTAGGTTGGAAATGACTTCGATAAATTGGGAATAAAGGCACAAAAAAGGCGACGTGAAGAAAGGACGCAAAACAAGGCACCACAGCCTTGGTGTCAAGGCCATGGTCTGGCCACGGTCACCACCATGGGCGTGGTTCAGACCGTGGCCAAAATCTAGACACGCGAAAAGAAGTAGAGCATGACGCGGATAAAGACACGGGCATGTCCTCGCCCGTGTAATGAGCCACAGCCGTGGTGCCGCCCGTGGTCAGCTGAAAGGCGACAAAAGTCAATGGCGTCCAGGGATGGGCACTTTGGCGCAGCCCGGCGAGCCGGCCTTGGCCAATATTTCTAGGCCAGTGGCCCGACCTGCCCGCTTATGTTTTAAAAAAAAATAGGGTCCGGCCTAGACTTATAGTGAGGGCTGGCAAGCCGGCCCAGTCATATATATTATATATTATATATATATAATATATATATATATAATATATAGTATATTAATATTAATTTGATGTATTATGTTTTATAAATTAGAAAAAATGATGTCAATTATAAATTTAAGAGTTGTTTAGTATTTATTAAAGTATAATTTATATAATAAAGTATATATTTTGATAAAAAAATATATAATTTTAATATTTTTTTAAAAAAATAGGCCCTTGGGTCGGGTCGAGCCTCCCTTTTGGATGGGTGAGCCTGGAAAAAACCTTCAGCCCGGTCGAATGGGCTGAAGTTTAAGGAATGGGCCTGACCCGGCCCATCCCTAAGGGCGGTTCAGTTTTGATCCAGTTATGGTTTTGACTGATTTGGTCGGTCGGTCAACGGTTTTGGTTCCAGTTTGATTATGTTCAAACCGATTTTTTTAAAATATTGTTAAAACTGCTGGCTTAGAATGCTGGCTTAGAAAGATTCTGCCTTTAGTTTTAGTTAAAACTGCTGGTTTAAGAGATTCACCATTGGTTTTAAGGATTGAACTACAGATTAACCGAAGGTTCAACCAGACGGTTCAAACCATTGATTAACCAGCGGTTCAACTGTTTTTGAAACCCTGAATTGGAATCAGCATGTGAACCGCCGATTTTTACTATGCAGTTCACGGTTTAGATCCAGTTCTAGTTTTGATCGGTCCGATTTTGGTCCGGTTTAGCGATTTTGCTTCTGTTTGACCATGTCTAGATTGAGGAAAATGAAAAAAATTGAAGTTTTTATAGTTAGGTTAAAATTTGTTAAACGTGTTTATAATTGAGTTTTCTCACCTATTAACCCATTTAACACAATTGTGTATTAAACAGGTTAAACGTGTCATAAACGAGTTGAACTCATTTAACCTTGATTTTCTGTATCATATACGAGTCAATCCGTTTATGCCTGAACCTGTTTAACTTCGTGTCGAGTCGTGTCATTTAATCAGGTTGTATATAAAATTGCCAACCCTAGATAAAAGTGCTCAAAATTTTTTCCATACATCTTGACTTTTATAAGTGTTATAATGATTATGAAGTTGTTATCTTTCTCTCTTGCAATGTTGTTCTTTTTTGGGATTAAACCGTACAGATAGACCCAATAAATCGATTAAACCAAAACTTGTTTTTTCGGTTCGGTAACTCGGTTGGATAAGTGAGATGGACCTACACGTGCTCTCCAAGTAAATAAAAAAAGACTTTAGATATTTTTATTTTATATAGCGGCAGGCAGGCAGGCATTACAAGTTCTCTCTCACTTGCCTCCTGAACCTCGCGCCTCTCTAACGCCGATTCTACGGACTCGCTTCCCTTCACGCACCAACCTGTAAAGCTTCCATTTTTTTCATTGATTTCGTTTCTGTTTGTTATGCTGGTTTCTTTACTCTCTCGCTTTAGCTTTGCGTTTAATTTCTTCTCTGTGTTCGTCGATTTCTCTTGCTGATTGTTGCATCCATTTGGGGTTTCCCAAGAAATACGAAGAAGTTGCGATTTTGGGAATTTTGGTTGTAATTAGTAAAACAGGCTCTTTCTTTTGTGAATATATTATGTGTGTGCAGTTAGATATGAAAGTTATTCTCTCTTTATGCTTGTTATGTTTTATTATTTATGTTTAATTCAATAGCGGATTGAGTTAGAGTTGGTGTGTTTTTGGAGGGAGAATGGGAAGTGCTTTGATTCTTTCTGGAACTAGAAGCATTAATTTGAGTTGTGGTTAGAAAATACGGTCTGAATTTGTCATTGGCTTTAGCATCTTTATCATTTCTCTCTTGGAACTACTATATAAGATTATGTAAAGTTGGAATTTATTTATCTTTTCTAGCCACATTGTACCACAGGTTTGGGCGGGGCTAGTGGGAAGTTACATCAGATTTTATGTTACTTTTATTCTTTTTTGATATCGGGAATCTTATTATTGTTGGACTTGGACTAGGATTTGTAATTATGTAATGCTTTGTTGATAGAAATTTGTAATCCCTTACTTGTAATCATTCTGGTGCAGCGCATATCCTTTTTATATTTTCTGAGTGGAATTCAGCAGATGGCCTTCAATGCATCTTATTATATCATGGTTCTGATTCACTTTTCATATTTTGTTGCTGCAGCTCTTTCTGTTCATTGATTTGGTCATTGCTCTGTTGTTGTACTTCTCATCATGGCGACCAGTAAGTTTCTGGCTATTTAATGAATTACCATCACATTTATGTTTCTGTGTTGTATGCTGGAAC
>CAODLS010757972.1:0-10228 GCA_948243855.1 Flueggea neowawraea
AACAACAACTACCCACCATAGAATCATGCCTCCAAAATCTTTTTAATGAATCAATCACAAAAACGGTTGAGAAGAGAAACGGTATTCTCTACCACAGAATGGATGGAGCCATTGAAGGAAAAATCTGTTTTATTGGGAAACGGGGGCAGAAGAGAAATGACGGCGGCAAATGTGAGAAAGAAGAGGATGAGAAGGAGACGACGCCGTTGTGTGAGGAAGCAAAAGATGTCATCTTGGAGAAAAGAAAGTGACGACGCCTTTGCTTGAAGAAAATAAAATATGTCATTGAAGACAAAGAAGAGGGTGAGAAGGAGACAGCGTGAGGAAGCAAACGACGTAGTTTTGGAGAAAAGAAAGGGACAGGTGGCATGCAAATGTAAAGCCAAATGTCAAGCTAATAATGTCAATATTTGCTGCTTTAGTATTATTATATAGATTCCGACAGAATAAAATGTGGAGAAAAATATATATATATAATTTTTCTTTTTAATACTGAAGATATTTATACATGTTTTGTCCACAATCCCGACGGTACAAACTCTCTAATAAAAATATAAAATTTCAATTTCGTTAATTCATATGTTTAGTTTTAGGTTTATCACTATTTCCTCAATAATTTTATGCCCTTATGGCATTGTTTATAATTTAACAAATTATAGAATACTAAGGTTGAATAATTCAATTGGTAAATACCACACTTGAAATCTTCAGATCTTGAGTTTAAGGCACTCGATGAGTGAAACTTTTTAAAATTGTCAAGAATATAAAATGAGTCTATTCTTTATAAGACCTATGATCTATAAATAACAAATTATAGAGTACAATTTTAACATGGGTTGTCACTGTTAATATTTTTGACTAATGTTTTTTTTATTTAACTACCCAAATTTCACCACCCTAGAGATTGAATTGAAACAATGACATATTATTCTTGCATGTGGGAGTCTACCACTGTGCTGCCCACTTGGCTGGTAATATGACTGTTAATATATCATTCTACGGAAATAATTTGATTTTCCTTCCCTCCGAATTTTTTTCAATCTAAAAGTTTTGTTTTCTGACAAATAGAATCTATTTAATCTTTTTAAGTAGTAAAATTTTATTGAGTTTAATCGAAAGACACTAAATTAACGTATAACAAAACCCATTTAAAATTAATATACTTTGTTGTTAGATGTAGTTTTTGGTTAAAATATAATAATGAGAACTGATGAATGGAGGACATGAAGCAGCTAATTAGCAAATCCATTTAAAATTAATATACTCGTTATTTTCACTTGCAACTATTATTCTATCAAGTTTTCCTCCTTTCTAAATATGGGGTAATGGAAAGTATTCTGCTTTTATAATCAGCTGCTTCGTAGAATTCATTTGCATTTATAATCCACTGTTTTGTGGAGTGGATTAATATTTCGAAAAAAAATCAATATGCTCACTGCTAACCTTACAACTAACTTCCCAACAACTGATGAATGAAGGACAAAAAGCTAACAGCCGAAACATCAGAAGGCCACTTAAAAATAATAATAAGAAATGCATGTGTCAATACTCATCAACAAAGAATCAAATCAGACATTTCGTCTCTCACAGAGTCACTACTGTGTCTGTGTGTCTCAGCGTCTGCTGTGGTGAGTGTGTGTGTGTGTGCAGAGCAAGGGAGAAGAAAACCAGCAACTAGGCAACTAGCGCTGTTTTGCAAATTTTAACTTAAATACTTTTGCAGAGCTCTTTGTGAGAGTTACGAGGCAATATTGTCTTGGTTGGCCATACCATAACACGATCCATTTACACTTGTTTGTGACTCTCTCCAACATGAAGACACCTCATCCCTCCATGCAAAATATCAATCCTCAATTCTACCTTTGCGCCCACCTTATTCTTTTCCCATCCTATACATTACTTCTGCTTATACCAATAAATAAAGTTAACCATATCGATGAGTTTTAAATGTTGAGGATAATTTGAGTGTCCTATAAGAAAAGGATATACGGTAACTAGTAAGAGATTATGAAGTTTTTTGTGAGAACAACTTTGATAGTTACTGGATTTCAACAGCCAACAAGTTGTAAGTTTGATGTCTAATGGGAGTAAATAAAATGATTTATGAAGAAAACTTCTATAGTTATCTTACTTAAACCTATATTCTCACATAATCAGCCCCTCAATTTGCCAAGTGTTCTGCCATTTTAGCTACATTTAAGTTATTTAACCTGCTAATTAAGATAGAGAGCATGGAAGAAAATGATTCCTAATTTATTTGGTCTCCGTCTAATTGTTTTTGTGCAAATACTAACCCTTGACCCTTCTATTGTAGGGTATATTTACGTGTGTGATTGTATTTATAAGCAATTTAATTTGTTCGTGACCGGTGTTCGTAATGTAATGAAATTCATAATGCTTTTCATGTTAAATCTAAAAGAATATTCCCTATAAGTTTTTACTTTATACATAAATTATACATTATACAATAACACTAGATTTATAATTGAGGTACAAATATAACAATAACTATTACTTTTGTGTTGAGTAAAATGTTTGGGGCTTGCAAACCGAATATTGTAAAAAGAAGCTTGATGAAAAGGGAGTACTTAGCAGGACTTTTTCTTTACTCAAATTAAACTACCGAAATTTTTAAAATTTACATATTGAATAAAGATAATTTCGATAAAACAGTGAAAGATTTGACTCTATTTGAACTTTGAAGCATATATAAACAGTTATTGGATATGATTGATTGATCTCCGCGTGTATGTTTGACCGGCCGGAAGCAACTGACTCTTTTTGAAGCGATCAAATATATGATATGGAGGACAGAGCAGCGCAGAGCAGGCTTGGTTATTGCCAACAAAGGAAAGTTTCTATGAAGTTGGCAAGAGAAATTTTAGATCCATGTGTCCTGTATATGCCCTATTTGCCCTACCATTTTTCCGGGTATTTTCTTTCTCTTTTGGTAGTTAGATTTATTTGCCCTATTTAAAAATCAAATTTATAACTCTTTAATGTTAGAATTTATTCTCAGTTCAAAAAAAATGTTATAATTTACTCTAATATTAATAAATTATAAGTCCATTAGTAGGTATTTTCTTCTTTAGTAGATCATTTAATTTGCTCCTATAAAAAATCATCATCTCGATTCTTTAACATTAGAGTTGACTTTAATATCAATAAAACATAAGATCATTGTTTTTCTGATTTATTTGATTTTTACATATTAGTTTGGAATAAAATATTTATGTATAATGTGATTTCAAAAAGATATTTCAATCACTACAAATGTATTATTATGTATTATTTAATTTATTAATTTTTAATTTTATAACTTATATATACTATTTACCATTCCATTTACTAAAACCAAACAATGCTTCCGTATCCGTCCCACAGATCCTTCATAATTACATATGCATCCCATGGAATGTTGCTTAATAATCCTTAAATACTAAGCTTTTAATTAATAATCCCTGTTTTTTTATTGATAAAAAATCACTTTTCTTCCTCCTATTTTAATGAGTATATTTTTTTAGCAATTTAAATTATAAAATATTTTTTATAAGTTCAATTATAATATAGTATAATATAATAAGTTAAATTATAAGTATTTTACTTTTTTATTTTGGGAACTTGATTATAAAATTACGTTACTATCTTTTTTATTTAATTTCTTGTTGATATGCACTATGAAATAATTATTGACTACCAATGCAAATTTAAGAAAAAAAATTAAATTCTTCTTAATTTTCATGTAAATACAAAAATATCTATTAGAAAAAGACAAATGAAGTTATTATATGTCGGTCGTATTTACAAAATTCAAAAAGTAAAAAGTCCCAACGAATTTGTTTTGTTCAGTAAATGTTGTTTTTTATTCATAGAGACTTGGGCGCTGCAGTTTTTGTTTGAGAAAATAGGCACCGCTTTGAAGAATTGATATGATTATAAGAAGTAAGTAAATAAAGCTTATTGGTTATGAGTCAGAATATCTCTGCCTTGTCAACACATTTTATGCCTGAAAGGTACCAAATAATTGAGGCGGTACTGAACTGAAGAAGGAAATGTTAATCGATCCAGACGGATGCAAAATTAACATATAATTTAGTCTTATATATCCACAAATAATCAGAATTAGAATTTGACCAAAGTGAAGTCGACCTTATGAAATAGAGTAAGTGGAGTTAACAGAGTACGCTAAGAATTTGTTGGATAGCTGGCGTAGTCGGTCAACCCCATCCGATCCCACCTTTCTCCGCCATTGTCTACAAGATGACATGCTAATGTAACTATACTTTTACAGTATAGAAAAAGCTTTTAAAAATATTTATTATAATGTTTTTGGATTGATTATGATAACGTTATAAGAATAATACACCACATTAATCTTGGGAAATAAATCAGGACGTCATGAGATAGTGATAGGTGCTCTACAAAATTTTTCTGAGCTTCAGGAACAACGTTAGTTGCAAAACTTTGATCTATGCACTCATAACAACATATTATAATGCTATTTGGTCGACGTTTAATATTTAGCAATGTGTTTGGCTTTCTCTTTTTTTTTTTTTATGTGAAAGAGAGGCCAAAAGCCTTAATACATAAAGGATAAAATGATGATCTATAACATCACCCGTGAAATCTAATTCAAAACTATCGTCTAAGTCCCTTAGTAACCTCACTACATAATCGCAATGAGACCAACAAAAGCATAAATAAACATTAAAACGAGGATTTAGAAAACTTTCGTTCTCTTATTTTGTTTTAAGGTATCATAGCCACTACTCTAATGCAATATTAGACTACTTAGAGATGTCCAGTAAACATCTGATATAATGACTTTTAAAATTTATAATGAACCATATATTTGATAACCTATTTCGATCAACTATATAAATATATACCATCAATTACCTCACATATATTTCCCACAATTAATTGTGAAGCAAAATTTGAAATTTCCAAAAGAAAAAAAAAAAAGAAAGCAAACAAAATGATTCCAAATTCCTAAACCAATGTGCACCTGTTACCACTGTTTCCTTAAGCATGCAGCAATTCTCTCTCTCACATCTTACCCTGCAAGATTCAATCAAATCCCTCCAATCCATTGGGCCCCAGAAAATGAACAGCCAGGATCAGTTCAGAACCAGTAAAACCAGAAAAGAAGAGCACCGCCCTTGTCAACCATTTAAACACTCGACATAATAATCAAAAGCTGTTCCCAACACAACCAAAACCTCCCCCCTCCTCTTTCCCCACCATTAATAAACTCCTCGTCCTCAATCTGTAATGGAAACCACCACCACTAACACCACCACCACCAGCAACAACAGCTCTTCTTCCTCTCTCTCAGACACCACTGCTAAGACGCCAACTCCTGAAAATAACAAGAAGTGTAAGGGCAAAGGTGGTCCTGATAACGGCAAGTTCAGGTACCGTGGAGTTAGGCAACGGAGCTGGGGAAAATGGGTCGCCGAGATCCGGGAACCTAGAAAACGGACACGGAAATGGCTCGGCACTTTCGCCACTGCCGAAGACGCCGCCAGAGCCTATAACCGCGCCGCCATGGTTTTCTACGGTTCTAGGGCTCAGCTTAACTTACAATCCTCCTCCGCCACGTCATCGTCTTCTTCCTCCTCCTCGTCCTCCTCTTCTCGCTGTGGCTCTTCCTCTACCCAAACCCTCCGTCCTCTTCTCCCCCGCCCTGCTGAATTCGGCATCTCATTTTCTTCCGCGACGGTTTGTGGGTCCTCCCCATACGGGTTTTACACGGCTGGAGGAACCGTCGGTTCAAACATTCTGGTTCAGAACAGTGTAATACCGCAGAATTGTCTTCAACAGCAAGTTACCCTGCAGAGTTGTCCGTGCCAACAAGGACAAATGAATAATCAGTTTTCGTCGTTGTTGTCGGATGTTGTCTGTAATAGTAGCAATGCGAGGAATTTTGCGGCGGTTAATACGATGTCGTGTCAAGATGTGTTGAGTCAAGACATTAGTTCGATGGTGGGTTCGGTGGGGTCTAGTTTGTCTATTTCTAATTCCAGTGATACACAACCTGTTGTTGCACCGGTGGTGAGTTTGCATGTTGGGTCCGGGTCGGTTTGGCCGTCTTCAACGAATGACGATGATTACCCTCCTCCTAGTATTTGGGATTATGGGAACCCTTCTTTGTTCGATTTTTGATGGGTCGGTTTCATGCAATTATATATTTTGGTTGAAGTGGTGGTGGAGTGGTACGAACTCCTCTAGAGGTCTAGAGTTCCAGCCTGAAAGTTCTTAAATTCTCAAAATCTTCCAACAGTTCTCGGTTCGATCTGCATCAAGCAGTTATATAAACCCAATAGGTTATGATTTTTTGGGGTGAAAATTACAAATTGAATACGAAATTAGAAATTAAAGGCTCGATAGAGTTGATTGATGTTCTTGTTGTGGCTTGCATGCAATTCTCTTCGTTTTTCATAGCTGAAGCCAGCAACAATATAGATCTCAGATCTTACATATGGTAAAGAAGGTGAGGAACTTTGGAAGCTATTTTTTTTCCTTGGAATTAAGCGATAAGTAGAAGGCTGATATACAATATTTTACAAGGTCGGTGCCAAGTGAAGAAGTTGCATGATTTTGTTGTTCAGGTATGGCGGCTTATAGCTATCCATTATAAGACCTTGTTTTGTGATTAGGGTTTGGCACCAATTAGAATCATCTAATCATGGATGAAAAAGAGATCAGATAGTTTTTCTTTTCTTTGAAAAGCCACTTCTTGTCCAATCTTTGATTTGTTTAATTTACAAATTTCTTTCGAATGTTCATCTTGTTTGTGATTTACTCTTAAATTTCATTTGTTAGGGTTTCATGATTTAATACTTGATAGTCAAAATAAAAGTAAAAACAAAAATGATAGTGGTGTAAAACTTGGAAGAGCAGTTATAGAATCCTTATGTGGTTTAAATTAATTAATCTGACCGATACTATTTTTACTATCTCTAATCTTTCCTTCCTTTTTAAAAAAAAATCAATTAAAGTTTAAGCTTGACTGCCATTGTAAAAGCGTTATCACTATATATTTTATTATTAATATTTCAGTGAAGTTCAGCGCTATTCTAAAGCTTCAGGAAGAATGAATCTCTTCTTATGAGATTTGGGAAAAGAACGGGGGTTACATTTTCAAAACATAAATAAAGAGAATGTCCTAAGAATATGTATAAATATAACCTAGGTGTATAGATCATTAGTCTAAAATGTTAAGTAGGTCTTAAAAGAATATTGGGTTTACTGCTAAATTTATCGAAAGTTTAGGTTGATCGGCGGATTGTTGCCTTACAGAATGGCCAAATAGCTTATTGAAAGTCTGCAATTAGTGTGTTCATAAAAAAAGTTGAATAGCTATCAGAATTTGATCCCTACATCTAAGGATCTAATTATCAATTTTAGTGCTGGAGGCGACTAGTAGACTCCAGTATCAGTAGGCTTATTTTCTTAGCGCTGGAGGCGACGGGCAGACTCCAATATCAGTAGTCTGTGAGCCTACATAGGAGATTTGCAAATAATTTTAAAGTTTTGAAAATGCTAATATATCAAATAATTGATTTTAATGTGCTTGGAATGCTTGTCATGGAATTTTAACGGTTTCACTATTAATCGGCTTGAACCAGCATTTACTTTTCACCAACAGTTATCTATTATTCTGTGTAGACTTTAGATATTGAAAGGAAACATGATTTATACAACCTAATAGTATAAAATGTGGAATTGATTAATTGAGTATTAATCTCGAATTACAATGGGTTATAAAAATGAATACGATCAATGATGCTAGCCTTGCAATCGAACCACGATCGTTTGACTGACATGAACGATTGACTGAATCGCAGTTTAGATAACAACTTGTGATCGATATTGTAGGATTCTACAATAGAAGAAGAACGAATTATTTCCTTGAGAGAGAGAGAGGGACGGCAAGAGAGAGAAGAAGAAAGTGTCTTTTCTTTTTTCTGACTTCTTGTTCTATTTTTCTCTCTCAAGAGTTTCCTACAAGTAACCCTAGTATATGTGGACCTTAGTTGGGATTCTTTTAATTCTATTAGAAGCCCTATAACTAATTAAATTTGAGTTAATTATGTCACATATCAGTATAAACATTTTAATTTTGACAAATAGAAATATCAATTTCCTAATTCTTAAAATGCCAATATTTTTAATGTTCAATTGTCCAAATGACATATTTTTAATTTTTAGTTGAAAATGCCACATTTAATTAAATAAAAATCAAAGTTTTCTCTCTCCTGTTTCCTCACACTCTCCTTTCTCTCTCATCCTCTCCTCCTCAATCTCATCAATGAAACCCTAACAACCTGAAATCCTCTGCCTTCGCCGCCCTTCATCACATCACCTATTATGTTTCTCTCTCTCTCTTCTCTTAGCTTTCTCTCCTCTTTCGTCCTCCGTTTCTCTCTCTCAGCTTCATGTCTTCTTCCCTTCATCTATTGTTTCATCACCGTCGCTCGATCTCTTCTTCTCTTCTTGGTCAGGTTTGGTTGGATATCTCTCGCCGATCTCCTCTCTTCGATGCTTTATTCGTTGTCTCGCGAGCGATGGTGGAGTGCGATATGGCAGCGGTGGAGTGCATCTTGGTGTGAGCGGTGGCTGGGGTAAAAAAACCCTAGCTACTCTTTTTTTTTTTTAATTTTTTAAAATTACTTAAATGCCCTTGGTTTTAAAAAAAATAAAAAAGTCTTTTTTATTCATTATTTAATGTGAAAAAACACTTGAAAAAAATTTGTTTTTCAACTTATTTTGTTGATTTTAATTAATTTTTGTTGAAATTAATTTTCTATCGGGGTGAATTTTTTTGATTTTATGTAGGGACGGATGCATTTGGATACATTTGGATACTCGCAGATACATTCGAATACATTTGGAGACTAAAACATTATATAAAAATTGAATTTTGGATACATTTGGATACTATAAAAAATTATATAAAAAATTTAGATTTGGATACATTTTGGAGAGTATCAAAAAAATTGTAAAAATTATATTAAAAATTGTAATTTTGAGGAATATTATATCAAAAAAATTTTAAATCAAATTTTATATAAAAAGTTGTGATTTAGAGATATTTAGATGCATATGGATACACCTGGCCACATTTTGAGATCACCGGATACATTCTGAAAGATCAGATGTTTTCTTCTTTGGAATTTATCTTTTTTGCAAAAAAAAAAAATCGATATTTTTTGCGAAAATGGCATTTGTCAAATTTAGTTTGTCTTATCTGGCATTTTTTATGTTTAAAAATTTATGTGACAGTTATCAAAATCTAAATTTTAATTTAGTATAAATTTTAAAATTTTCCATTAAATTTATTAGTTGAACTCACAACTAACAGATTCTGGTTTCACTCATTAACATCATGGACAAATTTGGTTTTTCAACATCTCCCACTCACACATGACGATATAGTCTTTTTTCGTTCTACATGATTAGTTCTCGCTTAATCAAACTTAATCTCTTCGTCATACAGACAAATAGACCACACGACCAGTATATATCAAGTGTACAATGTTGTAGACCTATTATGGTTGTATAATAATCTTGAAAATCAGATCCTACTATTTTTGTGCCTTCAATACAACTATACAAGCTCCAACCTATAAAAGAGATAACTATTTCATTGGTTCATTTCATTTTTTCTTTTTTTTTTGAAAAGTCATTTCATTTTTTTTCTCAAAATTAAGAGATAGTTAATCTTTGTAAACAACTTGAAAATAATCTTGAAAATCAGATCCTACTATTATTGTGCCTTTAATACAACTATACAAGCTCCAACCTGTAAAAGAGATAATTATTTCATTGGTTCATTTCATTTTTTCTTTTCTTTTTTGATAAGTCATTTCATTTTTTTCTCAAAATTAAGAGATAGTTAATCTTTGTAAACAACCTTAATTTATAATTGTTTTTTTCTTCAAACAGAGCACATTGCAACTCCATATTTCATAGAAGAGATTACAATTTAGTTGTATTAATGAAATTTATTGGTAAGAGATATAGATTAAGGATATATATATATATATATATATATATATAACTAAAAGATCTTCTTCCAAAACTGTAACACCCACACCTATATATCATATATTTACATAACTCGGTAACATATAACAACATTTGCATATATAACAACGAGATTACAGCAAGTATAAGTTACCAACACAACTATGACTAAAGTATCAAAATTCGTCAAAAT
>CAODLS010757999.1:0-20544 GCA_948243855.1 Flueggea neowawraea
GTTTTTGCTGTTAAATTATACTTGCTTTGTCATCAATTAAACAATCAGCGCATGCATGTTGATATTTTTGTTTTCTGATTTAATGTATTGCTTTTTTAGAAACTTTTCTCTTGACATTACAAGTTATTAAACGAGTGGGAAAAATAATACTTTTTTGATTATTTCTTTTTCATTCCATTTCAAAATGAGCAATATCCTAGTATGATTTTGTGGTCATCTCTTCTAATCAGTGGACTATTGATTGTACAGTTTTGAATAAAAAGTACATCAACATTCGTTTATTAAGGAGCATTTTATGGGCATGGGGAAATATTCAGCTCTGCTGGGGTGGTTGGTAAATCACTATCATATTCATTTGCCACAAATTCTTGTTTAGAGTTTGATTATCTCTTTTATATGTAGTTAGTCATTCCTGCAATTTGCATACTGTGTTGGTAATCTGTGATCACATTTTGCATAATAAATAGTCGTGGTATCCCTTTTATGTTCAATTAATCTTTTTTTATAGGTTCGAGGCTAGTTGAGAGATGTTGAGGAAGCGAGCTATTAAAAAATGAGTTCATGGCACAAAAAACGCTACAAGCCGAGATCGAAGTCCGACGAGAAGATTAATTAGATAGATTTATGTAGTTATAGACTAATTAGATAAGTTTATATAGTTATTGTATTTTAGATTACTCAAAATTATAATTAGTTTTATTGTATTTTAACATTAAAATATTAAATATATTTTTGAATTAATTATATGTTAAATATTTTCATTAAGTATGTTCATTTAGTATTTTTTTCAAATAATGTTAAATAACAAAAAATACAAAAAAATTATAAAATCAAGAAACAAAAAATTTCTTATTGCGACGGAGTCGTCGCAAAATGGGTGGTTCACTTGTCCCTAATTTTGCGACGGCAATTTCATCTGTCGCAACTTTTTGCCACGAAGTCGTCGCAAAAGAGGCCCGTTGACTTGTTGCCAAGATTGCGAGGAATTCTTAGGTGTCGCAAAATTTGCTACGGATTCGTCGCAAGAATTCTCTTGTGAGGAGAGTTTTTGCGACAAATTCTTAGTCACAAAAACTGTCTTGCGACGAATTGCTGCTTCTTGCGACGGTTTGCGACGGAGACGAATATCTTCCGTCGCAAGAAGGCCGTTTTCTTGTAGTGATGTCTCACATTTGCAAGCTTAACAAGTTTTTTTTTTGGTCATTAGCTTAACAAGTTTGATTTATGCAACTTGTCTTTTAAGGAATTCTGGAACAAAAAAATGCTTCTAATTATGTGATTTGTACACAGTATTTATTTGGGAAAAACAAATGTATTTTATTTACGACATTTTAGGGCATGTTCAGTTGTATAAATTTTCCTACATTTTCTGGAAAATTAGAGAAACATAAAATGAAAATAGAAAATAATTCATTAAAAACCAAATTTTTTTATATTTTAATTTAGAAAATAAAAATAGAAAATTATTTTCACAAATAAACTTTTTTTTACAATAAAAGACAATTTCATTCATTCAAATTAACAATACATCAATCGAAATATAGATTCAAATATTTTAAAAACCCTACAAGAAGAAACAGTGAAAAAATTCACCGCATCCAAGTTAATAACATAATAAATCGGCTTAAAGCCTATATATTTGAAAATACTATAATCATTGGAATACCTATGACTCCAGATCTACAACATACTTGACGATCATAATTTGATTTGGAACTCTGCCGAATTAAATGTATTGATTGTCTGAATTTCTGAATCGCCCACAAAAAAAAACTCCACAACAAAGACAGTAAAATCAAACTTATCTTACAATATTTGGATTAAGAATAAGACAGTTTCTGAATCGCCCACAAAAAAAAAAACTCCACAACAAAGACAGTAAAATCAAACTTATCTTACAATATTTGGATTAAGAATAAGACAGGGATACATGTGAGCCTTATATGCTTAATATGTTTCTTGATCCTAGGTAGATTTATATGCAAATGATATTGATAAATCATTTTATCAATTCATTTGAGTATGCATATATTTCATCAATCCTACTCATCAAGTGACTAATAGATATCGCTCTTCTTAAGAGGAACAAATTCGTCACTCTCGCTATCACTCATCTACTAGATTCATGACATATTCAATCATAACTTTTATTATTACCTTGTTACGGATAATGTTTGAGTATATCAAAACATGTGATTCCTTATGTAAGTGTCAATAGTAAGTTTTGTTAAACCCTTTGTGTTTTGAAATGTTTTTGATAATGTACAATGGGTTTATGAACTAAAAAATAATTTTTAGTCAAGTTGGAAGTTATCAAATTAGTCCCAAATGTTGAAAGATATATTGAATCAAGATGAGACACTCGCGTTTCTGGCTTTCGAAAATTCAGAAAATTATCACCCAGTGGGAGAAGCGCGCGTCCAAAAGAAACAGACTCGTGCGTGTGTAAAAAAGTTGGACGCGCGTGCGTCAGAGGGAGATGCGTGTTCGCTCATGTGTCTAAACGACAGTTCTATTGATCAGATGACAGGAGCAACCGTTTATGTGACAAATCGTTTAAGAGACACGCGCGTCTCTGTTGAGAGACGCATGCCTGTTGGTCTGGGCAGCCTTTGAAATCACGATCCAGAACATAATTTGTTTACTTTCTTCAACCCTAGACTCATTTCTCTCCACTCAACTCGTATCCCTCACTCCCAATTTGACTTTCTAACTAAAACCCACTCAAAATCTTCACCAAATATTGATTACCCATCATCCAAACTACCTAAAAGCACAAGTTTTACTCAAAATCACTGCCAAATATTACCTCTTTCAACCAAAAATCCTCTTTGACCGAATTTTGCAAGATGAGAATTACAAAGAAATTTGTTGGCGGGAGCTTATTTGCTCCTTCAAAGGACAAAGAAAAGAAACCAAGGATGGAAGGGAGAGACACTCCTAGCAAATTTGTGGATGAAGATGCTAAAGAGAGGTATAAGCTTCTTAAATTTGAGAAACTTGTGCCTAGTGTGTCTTGGGATAATAGTTCATTTGATGAAGGAGACTTGAATTATGAAGTGCTTGGTAGACATGGTTTGATTGAGATTGCTTGCTTACTTTTGATTGAATTCAAAATAGTAATATTTTACCACCTACTTGAAGTATTTGCGACAATATTATGATATTTTACAATATTTTAATGATGTCACTCATACTTTTATCCATGTTTGCAGACTAATTTCATATGAATTTGTAGAACAAACATTCAATGTAGCTGGTGCGTTTATCGAAAGTGAAAAATTGAAGAAATTTGATACGTCATTATTCAAATGAAATTAAAATAGTTAAATTATTTTAAATTTATTCGTGATATTTATCTTGTTGTATTTATTGTCAATCTTAGGTCTAGATCTAAATTTGATTTATTGCATGAAATGTTGGATAATTGGTATACAATGCTAGCATTAGAAGATGATGATGATGATATTAATGTTTTGCAAATAATTACTAGAGTTAGGCATATGATAAATAAATTATTAAAATTTTATTGTGTTATTTCTACTTCAAATGATGAATCCATTCCTTGATCGCTCGTGTGATTCGGCAATTTTAGATAACTTTCCACTGTTTAGTTGTCTTCTGTGAATTTTTATGTTCTATTTTGAATGTTTATTTTGATACTTTTATTTCGATTTGGGTGTTTGCTTTGACGTTATTCTTGTTTTCAAGTCTGCGACGATGTATTTGCACTGTTGGACGTGCTTTGAATGAAATTAGGTTGATTCTGTATAAAAGTTAATTTTCGTGTCGCTTTTAATTTACTTGTCAAAGATATTACAGAAGGAGGACAGAAAGATGTTGGTGGGGAGCATGTGCTGGGTTTCGTGGATCTTTGGGATTCTAACCCCAAGCGAATAGTGTCAACGAACGAGGAATTTCAAGAGGTAGCAGCTTTTTGCGACTCTCTTGATGAAATTCACGAGGAATCTAAAAGTGCTAATTCAATTTTTGAGCCATGTTTTCAGACATTGAATATTTCTCTGTAAACATTCACGTATTTTGTGACTGGTCTCGTGGTGGTTGTCTTTAATCATTCTTTTGCCGCATCAAATTATACGCCGTTGTACGTGTCATTTTTGGTTTCTTTTTTGTTGGTTTAGGATTTCTTCCGTCTTATCGGCGTATTTGTTAAAAGTTAAGAGTTTTGGGAGTACGATATTGCAGGTCTCTCTTGTCGTTTGGATATCTTAAAGTCTAAAGTTGATGATTACTTTAGACACACCAAGTAGAATATGTATACTGGCGGGATCTAGGTTAGATCAACTTTCATATGATAATTTTGTTAAAAATAAAACCAGATTTTTAGAACTTTTAGCAAATGATCAAAAGTATCTGCATTCTAGATCTAAATCATCGGTGAAGTGGATTCTTTATACAATGCTTGCATATCCTGTCATTTTGTGTGTAGTGCTATTAATTTTGGGATTTAATAGAATTGGTGTGTAGGTATTTGAGAGGTAACTGGTTTGTGGTTATGCTGTTACTGTGTTTTATCTTTGAACTTTTCTTTTTTAGCATTTGAAGATTCCAATGCCGATTTGGTTGTCAGCTGAGTCACACTGACTTCTATGCCTTTATCATTTTTGTTTTATTTTGGTGCAAGGAGTCAAGGTAAGATCGATGGCTCATACTGATTTCACATTGTTTCAAAAGATTAGGCATCTCCAATAATTAGACTAACTTTGGGTCTAAATCACTTGTACATTCTCACGTCAACTTTTTATTAACTCCTTCTTATTATATTATTTCACTCTAATAGTTTAGATTCTCATTAAAATCTTTTATATAATCTATTATCACTGCATTTTTTATTTATTTTTTTTTAATATATACTACACAAAAATATATTTTCTTACATAAACAAAATATATATTTTTAATTAACAAAACATTATATATTTTATGAATAATATAAATTTTTTACCTAAATAATAATTAGTATTTAAATACAATCATGTTTAAAGTTAAAATTAAAAAAAAATTAAATTGACATTAAAAATTAAATTACATTTAAAATTAAATATTGGATTAGACATAGAATTTGAAATACTACAAATACATAACTCGTAATAATGAAAGTACATCAAATATTATTAAAACAAATTAATTTTTTTATTAATCTCTTCGAAACAATTCCAAATATGCTCGACCAAGACTGGGAGACGATGATGCATCTCTATATCTCGTAGTTCTGCGTTCCGTTGGATATACGTTTGAAAACTTTCTTCGCCTCTTTAAGTTATCGGAATTGTTGCTTTTTGGTCATCGTCCACCCAATTGGTGATTGTTTCCCCCTCATCCTCGACTATTATATTATGCAATATGATACATGTGAACATGATATCTTTTAAATCCTTTTTGTACCAAGAGCAAGCAGGCCCACAGACGATTGCCCATCGTGATTGTAGCACACCAAAAGCTCGTTTGACCTCCTTTCTCCTAGCTTCTTGCGTTTGTTTGAACTTAACTCTATTTGGATCTTCTAGATAAGAAAATATTTTAACAAAGGTTGACTATTTAGGATATATTCCATCAGCCAGATAATAGCCTTTTGAATATGTTGTGCCGTTACTGACAAAATGAACATCTGAAGCAAACCCGTTTAGCTTGTCATTGAATAATGGTAATTGAGTTAGCACATTTATGTGATTATTTGAACCAACAACCCTGAAGAATGCGTGCCATATCCACAAATCTACTGACCAATTGCTTCCAACATGATCATCGGTAACCTTGGTCACCTCTTGTGAATTGACCTTTCCACGCTACTAGACAGTTTCTCCATTGCCAATGCATGCAATCTATGCTTCCAAGGCGACAATCATGAAGCAAGCGTTGGACGTCCTTATTATTGGGTCTTCTTAGATACCATGGACTGAAAATTCAATCATGCATTCACAAAAATTATATAAACAATCCACGACGGTGCTTTCACCAATTCTTATGTACTTGTCAAAGAGATATGTTGGTGCTCCATATGTTAATTGTCATATTGCAGCCGTGCGTATTTGTTGTGGAGAAAGACCTCTTCTTCCAGTTGCATCAGACCTCCATTACAAATATTCTGAATGAGTTTGAAGAGTACGACGATCCGTAAAAATAACCCCTTTGTCATTCAAAATTGACGATGAAACATTTCTTCTTAATATACTAGATTGTTGACAAAATAGTCATTGAGAAGTCGTTTATGTCCTGCTTCTCATTCTCTTTCTATGTATCATTAATGACTTCGTATGTTTGATAATTCATTTTGTTGGCATCTTCGCATTCGTTGTATGGCCATCAAGGGAATTTGGTCGTCGAAATCATCGTACAATTCATTTTCAAAGTATTCTTTCATAAATCAATCATAATCTTCACACACACATATATGTCTTATAATGGCCAGGTTTTAATGCCTATTTTTCCAAATGGTTAGTTTACAAAATAGCTATTTTTTTAACAATTAGTTTTCCAAACGGCCATTTTTAAATGAAACCGTTGCAAATGAATAACAAAAAAAACTAAAAAAATAGTATCAAAATATTGTCTAAAAATATACATTTAAGTTAAATAACAATTATTCATATAGAATTTTTAATCTATAATTAAATAAAATATTTTGATACTATTGTATTACAAAAATTTAAACAAAGAAAAATATTCAGTAATTAATAAAAAAATTAATTTTCAATTATAATTTAATTTAAAAATAAAATAAAAAAGTATGTGGCTGTTGTTTTACAAAGGTCCACAGTTTGACCGTTGTAAAACAACGATCATTGGTTGCAAAGTTTGCAACCATAAATCATTTAAAAAAAATAATGAGTGGTGGGACAGCTGTGCTGTTTTAGTGGACTGATGCAATCTAATCCGTCTAGGCTCAATGCTTTGGTATTAGTCCCCACAACGGGGGACTAACAACAATAGAGACCAATAGTCTCAACCATTCAATTAATTTTAATAAATATATAAATAAAAAATAATTTATAGACAAAATATTAATAATTTTAAATTTTAAAATAAGATAAATATTTAAACAACATAAGCCATTACTAATGCAGTATTCCTGCGGGTAACGTAGGCCATTACTGTGGACTTTTTACATTCATATTCTTGGAGCTATTAAAAGGGAATGTTTGGTTTGATATTTATCCCTTTGGTTAATTTTGACTTCTGTCCATTTTTCATAGTTTGAGTATTTACTTAGATGGTCTGTAAATAAGTTAACTTAGAAGCTGTGTTTTTACAGTAGTTTTTTTTCTTTTTCTAATTTAGTTCTTTAAAATTGCTTGCTATGTAAGTTTTTTTCTTGTGACTTTGTTTATAGAACAAATCTTCTATCAGATGAAGATATGCGTGAGAAGTTGTTTGGGAGCATTTGGTTTTCGAACCTGTTACTTATCATCTTTTCTTTCATCTTCTTAATTGGTTTATTTTCCTGATTATGAAATTAAAGTATTTTCAAGTGTTACTCATTTATAAATTCTCTGAAATATGTAGGAATTAATTAGATGCTGGTGTTTGTTTTTCAAGTACGTTGTGGTTCAAGTTAAACGATCTGAGCAAAGCAGATAATACACTTTAAATTTAAGAACTCTTTTATGTCTCTGATAAAATTTTGTTGATACCTATTGCCTTGAAGCCAAACGTTTTGAAATCCTTAATAAATCGTGAACAGTAATGTTGAAACATTTGTCACTTATGCATGGAAAAGATAATTATGCTCTTTCGGTTTATAATTATTTTAATATCGTTTATAATCATTTCCAATGTTAAAATTTTCTTTTGAGATTTTATTTTTATTGGAGTTATTTCAATATAAAAATAAATCATAAAAATTTAAGAATTAATATTAGATTATCTCAACTCTACTTATCTATTATCGAATTGCCTCTCCAACAGAATCACTTTCAGCGTTAAACTTGGCAAAAAGATAGGAATTATATTCGGTTAACTTTTTTTTTTTAATTGGAATAAGTTCTATAGTAACTTATATTATTCGAATTCATTTCCCTCTAATTAATAGGTTCGAATCCATAATTT
This sequence comes from Flueggea neowawraea, assembly GCA_948243855.1. Lineage (NCBI taxonomy): Eukaryota > Viridiplantae > Streptophyta > Magnoliopsida > Malpighiales > Phyllanthaceae > Flueggea > Flueggea neowawraea. The sequence continues at coordinate 8,067 of CAODLS010757999.1, forward strand.
CAAGACATGAGAATAAGAGTCTCATCATCTCAACCAAGTCACTTTGCTTAACTTGGGTTAACTTTTGAGAAATTGAAAGCTGCTGCTAAAGGCCGTAGTCTCCCTACGCACTTTAAATATTGTCATTTCTGTCTCTCAAGGTGTTGGAAAGGGTTCTTACCAAAGTGAAGAATGTTATTTTGTGCGAATTGAAAACTGTTAAAAAAAATAAAGGTGAGCATTTTTTTAGTAGGAAATTAGTAGGAAAGAGCATTTTTATTTTGTCAACTAGCTTGGCTAGTATTGTAGCCATCGGGTTATACTTTTGAGATACTCTTTTCATTTCTTCTTAATAATATTTAGAGACTAAGAGCATGAAGAGGTCAGCTACAATGATGTCAACTTAGTTAGAATGATCTGGTATGATTACTGATTCTTATTACTCTAACACACACACACATATATATATATATATGAAAGCACATGACAGACAATATCTAATATTAATGTTTACTTACCGCAAGAAATGTTGGTGTTTATTTATCACTATTTTTTTTTATCTCATGGCAATTATAGAAGCGTCTTAATTTGCACAACAAAAGTTTTCATGAAAAATATTAAGGAAAACAACTTTCACAAAAAAGTTACTCTCTCTGTCTCATAAAGATAGACCATATTTTCTTTTTAATCTGTCCCAAATTATAGACTTATTTCCTTTATAATACTAATAATTATGTCAATTGCACAATTTTTCACTACTTAAATGCATAGTAAATTGTGACATTAATCATTCATTTGACTTGTATAAGAATATTTTTGAAAATCTTTACTAAAATTATAATAACTCTACCTATTTTTTTAGCTTCGTACAACATGCCCATGTCAAAGATGTCGAAGAGCATTTGGACCAAGTTCAACATGGCCATGCCGAATGTAATATCCTGTACTTTTCAATTATGATCCCTATAGTTTTCGAATATGTCATGGAGGACTTTTGGGAATAGCAGTGGATGGTGAATGATGTTTATGATGAAATCATGTTAGGTTGGATGTTGTTAAGTGTTGGAAATGATCCAGGACGAGTTCGGTAACAAGAGAAGTCAAGAAAGGAGAAACAAGCCAGTTAACGCACGTAGGTACAAGAATAACGCACGTAAAGGAACTCTTACGTACGTAAGCTTTAGGCTAACGTACGTAAGGCACAATTTTTTCCAGAATACGTGTTTTCAATGATTGACATACATGTGCTGGGTTTCCATGATTATTCACGTACGTGAGATGAACAGTGACGTACGTGAGGTCGGGTCTGGTGCTTCCAGAATTGATTTTGAGTCCCGATAACGTATGTGAGATGTCCATATACGTATGTAAGGGTACCCTAACGTACGTGAGACATAGATTGACGTACGTGAGGTGTGTTTCAGACGTCTTTAAAGGCATTCAACAACCTGATTTTCTCATTTATCACTCTCCCAAATCACTCAAAACTCTCTCAACTTGTCTAGGATTTCAGAGCTTGGTTCGTCCATCATCCATAACTATTCTAAGAGGTAAGATTACATCTATTTCTTGGATTTAACATCTCTTTCATGCATTAATTCATCAAATCCATTTTTGACCAAATTGGTCTAGGGTTCGGATTTTTGAATGATTCTGAGTTAATGGATGCTAAGGGTTGTTAGATTAGAGTTCACTGAGGTTAAAGGAACATGTTTCAAGCCTTGAATCTACAGATTTGATGATTTATTGTGTTGGCTAGGGTTATGTTTAGTTTTGATGATTTTTGGAGCGATTTGGAGTTTTTTTGATGGAATTGATGATTGATTAATGTTTATGAAGGTGTTTAGGAGTAATGTGGGTGATTGGTAACATCGGGTATTGATCGAATAGAAAGTTCAGTATTTTTGAGAATGAAACTTTATGTTTCAGTATTTTTGAAATTTCTGGAAAGTAGAAGTCAAATTTGTAATTTCAGAAACTTGAGCTCTATAAATGTAATTTTATAAAAGTTAAGGTATAGATTTGTAATTTCTAGAATTATGGGAACTAACTTGTAATTTTACAAGTTAAGGATTAAAGAGTAAACTATGAAGGTTTGCATTGCATTTGCATATCATGCATATAGTATGACCACAGTACCACATTTTGATTCATGTTATGTATGTCCATGTTCAGCTCCTTATCCGTGCCAGCGAGGCCAGCCACCTACCAGTGGGGTTTGACTGGTGATCAAGTTTGGACATCCAAGTGAGTAGATAATAGCTTCAAACACATAGGTTGTGTCTTGAAACTCCTATTATGTTTTATGATGTGCTGAACATGATTATGAAAATGGACTAATTTAAGGATTGGTTAAATGAATAAAAGGATTATGTGATTTTTATAATCAACTCTATGTTTTATGAAATGGATATATATATGTATTATATGTCTTTCTTATGATTTCAAATGATGAAATGCATGTCTACGATTTATGCTATGAAATATTGTGATTTTGTTTTTAGGATACGAGACACCTATGTTACGGGGTCGAAGTAGCCTTTGGTATACCAATGATATATGTACTATGAAATCCCAGCTACCAGGGATGCCTGTAGCCACGTGTTCTGATCCAACACGTGAATTGTTATGATGGTGGCTGAGTCCACATCACCCATGTTATATAGTGTCACGAGCACACCCATGTTTATGGTCCCTTAACAAAGCTATATGTTTTCACTATGAAACCATATTTTAAGAATCGAAATGATTATTAAGTACATTTTCATGCTTGCTAGATGCTTTGCTTGCGAATGATTTCGAAATGACTTTCGAAAAGCTATTATTTATAGCATGCATATGTATATGTATATGTCTATACCTGTATGTGATATTTTTAACTGTTTTCAAAACAATCTTTGTGAGGCACGTATGAGGTGGTCTAGAGTGTTTTCCCTCACTGGGCCCTGACCCCCTTTTCTTTCTGTCTATTGTTGGTTTTGTTCCGCAGGTTGACTACTTTTGGCTACGATGATATTTCTGCATTTTGGATACCAATGAGGTGTCATTTGGTTAGTGACGCCCTTTTGATAAGGCTCTTATATTTATGATGTTAGAGCTTTACATCGGGATATTGTTGGGTTATTGGGTTGCCTTTATACTTTGATGTATTTTGATTTATTACGATATTTATATATGTTTTGAATATTTTATCTATGAGATATGTTTATTCTATCGTATGTTTTAAATAATAAATTTTTTGATTAAATAAATATTTTAATCAATTGAATTTGGGTAGTAAGTTATGATCCATGAGGCTTTTGCGAGATGGGTCGGCTCCCATATACGGTTTACCTTGTACGTCGGTCATGGGCTCGCTACGGGTCGTCACACTGAAGATGTCGAGGAGCACCTACGTAAAGGTTAACATGGCCATGCCAGAGAGGCTCTCAGTCTAAGTTTCGAGATAACAGGCTAAGGCCTTCCAATTCGACAATGCCTTCCAATCCGATTAGCTTACCTACAGGGCCTATAACAAGGTCTCAATCCAATAAGTTTCAGCAAGCATTGATCCATCATATTCAAGGCTTGGTGAATTTGGCTATTAAAGACTTGCAAGGCCGCCAAACTTTTGGCACGAGTTCAACTCAATTCCAATACAACTTGATTCAGATCCAAATCACTATTGGGATTGATTAAGTGTGTTTTTGGTGGGCTGGTCGAAGTTACCATATGGGACAACTTATTTTCTTATTTTTCATGTATTTAATTCATGACAATTAGCCTAAAATTGAGGAGTCCTAGTTTATGGTAATTAGCTATTATTTCGGGGTCCTAATACATCAAAAACAAATACTAGGTTAATTAGAAGGCTCAACCGACTTATTGAGGGAGATTTTTGGATGTTTTGACCTAAAAGCTAGTTGCTTCTTCTTTGTGTTCTTCATTGAATGCATGCTTTAAGGAACATTCAAGGAGCTTGATCACCTTCTTGGGGATGTTTCGAAATTGGTATTTAGAAACAAATTTTCTTTATTCTAATTCTTTCTAACCTTTCTTAGGGGTTGAAGTCGAATCGATATTTGGAGTTTTTGTGTTAATGTGTTAGGGGTCCAAATAAATACGGGGGTTCTCAAGCTTATTCGCGGAGTTCCGTATCATTTGGTATCAGAGCTTTGGCTCTAGATCATGTTTTATCTTTACTGAAATTTGTCGTTTCAATTTGATTTCTTGAAATTTCTTGATTCTTTGAATTAGACTCATGTTGATCCTGTGTTGGTCCTTGTTTGTTGGTTTTAATATATTTCTCTTGATTGGTTCATTAGTTTTGCATTTTGAAAATTAGTTGAAGAAGAAGAAGAAGAAGAAGAAGAAGAAGAAGAAGAAGAAAATTCAAAGTTGCATTCGTGGACAAAAAAAAGGAGGGAATTTTGGATTGTTCACATAATAAAGGTCCAAAGTCGAGTTTGCTTGCAATTATAATTCCAATTTTCGAAACCACTAACTTTTGTCATGTTTTTTTTTTTGTGGAAATTGAATGTTAGTATATTCCCACTAACTCATACTTATATTCATTGTGGGAAAAGTTGCAGACTTATCAAAGTTTTTAATCAACAAGCAGTGGCAGACGCATAACAAAATTCAAGCAAGGTCCCGGCAACAAATAAAATGGTATTTTATAGTTGGTAGAAACCATATGTTATATAATGTGTCAACTTCACATATAATATTGTAAATGTATATAATATACCTAAATAAACCATGAATAAACTATAAATAAACCATAAATAAACTACAAATAAACTAAATATATGTATTATATATTAAGAGACCACGGACTCGAGGTAGGTCACTGGACCATGCCAAACCCCCTTAGGCCCACCTCTGTCAAAAAGAACTTTCGTCTATTGTGATAGGTATGATTTCTTTCCAAAGACTTCTCTGCAGTTCGTGTCCTCTTCTCAGTAATTCTTTTGCATTTTTTAATGTCTTTTGCATCTATTTGCATTTTTTAATTTATTGTTTCCTACTTGTTATTATTTTCTTTGCAATTTTGTTAACCGATTTGCCTCAAACTTGTTTTCTCAATTTTGATTTTGACATTCTCCGCATCATCGTTTTTGTAATTGTTCTAAAGAGTGTGATTCACCTAAGAACATAAAAGAATTAGCTAGAATGGTGTGACGAGAACCTTGAGTGAATTCATTAATTGATTTAAAATGAGAGAACATCCTATTATTTGATAGCAAACACGTGAGGGAGTAATTGTGAGGTCCTTCAATTTTTCTTTGTTTCTAACTATTTTTCATAGCAATGTCAAACTAAAGTGGAGGTAATGGAGTTGGTCATAATACTGAAACTGGAGTACGTGAGGTTCTGGAAGAAGACATTGTACATTTTATTAGAATTATGGAGGCTATGAGGGAAGTATTTGAGCGCATGGATATAAGGTTGCAAGTCATCGACAGGGCAACACCAAACCACAATGAAAGGCATATGGAAGGAAGAAATCGAAATCCTCCAGTTGATGAATTTGAAGATGAAAATTTTGATTATATTGAGGATGGAGCCGGAGTGCCTAGGGGTTGAGGCCGAGGAGGCTACGGGGTTTGGTTGAGGTAGAAGAAGATGGCCAAAAAACCAATTCAATGTTAGAAACTGAGGCTATACAGGCTTTATGGATAGAAATTTGGGAAACATTAAATTGGAGCAACCACATTTTCAAGGGAAATTTGATCGAGAGGGTTATTTACAATGCGAAAAAAAAGATGGATCTTATATTCGATTGTAATCAATTTAGTGAGGAAAAGAAGGTTAAACTTGCAAGTACTCAATTTTTGGATTATGCTATAGTTTGGTGGGATCAATTGGTGGCTAGTCAAAGGAGATATTTAGAGACCCCAATTGAGACTTGGTATGATCTTAAATCTACAATGAGAAAGAGATTTGAGCCTAGACATTTTCATAGGGAACTTGTGCAAAAATTTCAAGTTCTTAGACAATGCAGTAGAAGTGTAGATGCATATTGTAAGAAGATGGAAATGATTATGACTTAGGCTGGAATAGAGGAGGATATGAAGGTTACCATGACACGTTTCTTGGCTGGTTTGAATAAGGAGATAGCCGATCGGGTGGATTTGTAGCCTTATGTGGAGTTAGAAGAGATGATACACATTGCCATTAAGATTGATAAACAACTCCAAGGAAGATGGGCAGCAAGGTATGTTTCCAAACCTTATTCCAGCTTGAATTCTTATTGGAAAAAGGATGGAAAGAATGACTATAATAGAGGAAATAAGGTTGTCCATGATAGGGCTAAGGTGAAAGCCGAATCGGCTTCTAAGGAGAAGTCCAACACTGAAGAAACTAAAGGGAGAAATCGAGACATTAAGTGTTCATTTTGGCTTAGTTAGGATTATTTCATTCTTTGTTTTATTTTTAGTTTCTGCGAATAACCAAATTCTCATTGATCTCTGTGGATCGACCTTGTTCTTGCTACTATACTTGGTTTTTAGTTTTTGAACAAATATTTTATTTTTGATCGGTTGACAACCCTTCAGTGGGAGTTGTTCCAATGTTGTGAGTACCTTTTTGGTTAATCATTTGGGGTTGTCCATTACACCACATTCATGACCATACAAACTCCAATGGCTAAATAATTGTGGAAAGGTGAAGGTAAATAAACACTCTCTTGTTTTATTTACTGTTGTTGCCTGGAAAATGAACAACAATAAAGAAGAAAACTCGAACAATCAAGAATTGTGAACGTCGCCTCAGAGCCTGCAAACACAGAATAAGAAGAGGTCGGGATGCTTCCGGAGGAGTCTCTGACGCTCAAGTCAGTATGGATTGTAGTAGAGTATCGATATAGCCTACTCGTAAGTGTGGTATCTGATATCTATTTATAGAGCAAATGGGTTGATAGATTGACTTCTTGTCACGTCCTTTCTTAATGACAAAGTAAATGTTTACCATTACATTATTGCTATTAAACATATACTAATGAGTCTTTATTGCAGGCTATGTCATTTGCAATTGGTAAATATCATTATGATGTGTTGTCTGATGTAGATCCTATGCATGCTAGAGATATTTTGTGTAATATCTCATATTTTTGGGATTTTTTTTATTGATAATTTTTCCATGGATTTATTTTCGGTAATTTTTCCTATTAATTTGGAAAAAAATAAAAATATATTTTTTATGTTAAAAATTAGATTTTTGTATTTTAAATGTTAATTGGGTGATTCATGATTTTTAAAGTGATTAGAGTTGATTAATTAGGTGAAAATTTGTTAAAAATAAAAAATAAAATTAGATGGTAAGGAAGGTTGAACGACAGGTGATCTGGGTGAGTGAGTTATGCTACACGTCGTTTTGGCTTTGGGGATCTGTCGTTCGTGTGGGTTCATTTTCGTTCGCGCTTGTGGTAGAAAGGACACCGCTCAGACGACATGACGCATTGTTGCTTGCCCCTATCGTCCGTGACTAGCGCTTGTTGTCCATTCCATTGTGCTGGCAAATCTCTTGAAAAAAAATGATGTCGCTTCAATTATTTTTCTTTTCTTTCTTTCAAATCATCACTGCCCAGTTGCTGAAAGAATACTAACCACACTAGAAGGGGGTTGAATAGTGTGGGCGTCAAATTCGGGTTGTAATGAGTTGTATATTCATTGTTGCGTAGTCCCCAACTGTTCTAGAAGTGTATTTATACTTCCTATATTATTGCCAGCCGTTGTGATTCATCCATTGTCCGTTGGAGCGTGAAATCAGTCTTGATTTTCTTTCCAATTTAGTTCTTACTCTAGTAACATGTTGGTTCACTTGAGTGATTCCAGTGTTGCACTTCATTGTTGCAATTTTGACTTGACTTACTCGTGTAAGGAAATTATCTACTCGAGTAAATGAAGATTTATGACCATTGTGCATTGATTTCCTTCCATATTGGTCTTGCTTGACTTGGACCTCGCATATCAAAGATCACGTCCACTCGAGTGAGAAATGTTTCACTCTAGTAACTCCAACTTAGCACATGTCTGGTCTTTCTAAACTTGTCGCTCACTCGAGTAACTTAGATATCCACTCGAGTGACAATCACTTCTCAGTGATTTGTTGGTTTTTTGGATCACAAAAACTCGAGTAAATTTCATTCTTGATCTAGTAACTTGATAACTCCGAGACCTTCTGGACGTCGGTCTTGCTCGAGTGACCTTGGCTTCTACTCAAGTGACTTTACACTTCATGTATTCTGAGCACACATTTTGGTTGAGTAACATTTTTTGTTGGTCGAGTAACTCGTGACTTACTCAAGTAATCTCAGATTCTACTCGAGTAACTCTAAAGCTCAGCTTTCTTCTGGACGAGTGACTTACTTGAGTAACTTATAAAGTTGCTCGATTAACTCTTCTATTGCATCAATAATTTGATCACTTGACAACCATGCTTCGTGATGCATTGAGCTATCATATTTACCAATCTTTGTGCATCATCAAAACATAGGTGGATCTGAATATGAACCACCCTTGGTTCCACAGTTGCACTGCCCATCTCTGCCATTTTTGCTACCATTCAAACACCTCGCACCGTTATTTTTGTTCTCTTTGTACTCATTTCTTCACTCCAAACTGATTCTCTCTCATCTCTTTCTCCATTTCCATTGTTTTTCTCTTCAAGTGAGATAAGAAACCAAGTCATTTTTTCTTCTTTCATTTTTCTGTTACAAATTTATTTTTTGTTGTGTTCTTGACTATTGGTAGAGGATTAGCTTTGGTTTGATATTAACTTAGGACGTATTGGAGTTGCTTTTGGTTGGATTTTTGATGGATTAAGGATGGGTATGATGATTTCTTTGTAATGGGTTAGTTAAAACTACAATTTTTGGGACTGTTGGAATGGGTTGATGTTCTGGAAATTGGTTGGAGAATGAAGTTCATAATTTCTCATTTTGTTGAGGAAGAAGGATGAGGTTTGGTTTGGTGAAAATGGGAAGAAATTGTGTTTGTGGTTAGTTGAGACCATTTGATGTTGTTTGTTAACAAAAAGGACTAAAAATGAAATTTGACATGATTCTGGATATTTTATGGGGACTAGATTTGATATTTTGCATTTGGATTAAAATTGTAATTTTTAGGAAGTTTTTGTTAAATTTTTTATTTTTGAGAATTTAGGGTTAAATTTATAATTTTAGGAAATAGGACTTATTTATAAATTTAAAATACTTGGAGGACTAATTTATAAATTGTAAAAAATTTGGGGACTAATTTATAATTTTTTAGGTCTTAGGGACTAAATGATAATTTTACATAAGTCGGGAATTATAATGTAATTTTAAGTAGAATTCGATTTTTGAGACGAGAGTTATAGATCTTTGACTGAAATAGTTTTTTTGTTGTCGAGCGAGTATTTGCATTTATATTTGTATATCATATATTTGGTACTGCCACAGTACCAATATTTTGTTTTGATATTAAATACGCCTGTATATGTTTCAACTACTTGTTCCTGCCGGCACGATCAACCACCCACTAGTGGCGTTTGATTGGATCCATAGCTTCGGATACCAGGTGAGTGAAATGACAGCTTCAGACACATAGGTTGTATCTTCTAAAATTATATGTTTCTGTTATGCCTGACTTGTTTTTGAAAATGGAATAATTAAAGGATTGGGTAATTAATAAGCTGGATTACGTGATTATTATTCTTATAAGATTTCTGTTTCGCAAATTTTAATATTTATATATGGTATATAAATATTTTTGGTAAAATAATCTCTGCTTGCTTGTGCGTTTGCTACACACACACACACATAAATACTTTGATATGGTGCACTTGTACTATGTAGGGTAAAATGTAGTATTTGGTATACCAATTCGCAGTCAAGGGCCAGTTACCAGAGTTATTGGTAACCGTGTGTCCGACCAGATGCATGTACTCTATTTTTGATTAAGTGTAAATTAGTGGCGGAGTCCACTTTCATTATACATTATTCTGTTTGTTTCTAGTCCCATATCCATTTTGATATACGATATACGGTATATATATTCTGCATGTTTCTGCCTGCTAATTACTTTGTGTTCGAACGTTTTTTAGAAAGGATTTTTGAACTATTATTCGGTATTAGCGTGTATACATATATAAACTTATATTTGTATGTGATATTTTTGAAATGTTTTCAAAACAACTTTTATGAGGCTTAGAGCCGATGTGGAGTGTTGTTTACTCACTAGGGATTCTTACCCATTTTTCTCTATTTCTTGTCTATTTTCCTTTACTTTATTTTCACAGGTTCTCATTTTGGCATTCGGTGACCATTCAACACTTTGTACCTAGTGAGGCGTTTCGCTTGACAGTGATTCGGGCTCCTTTTGTTTTTGGTTAGAGCTCTACACTTAGTCGTCGTTGGGCTGTTGGGCTATGTTTTGTCTTTTGGATTCATACATTACTGATACTATGATTTTGTTTTGTATAACTTATTATATATACATTTCGTTATAAAATGTTTTATACTTTATATTTGGCTTAATAATTATTTTGTTTGAATAATTTTGGTAGAATGTCTGATCTACGAGGATTGTACGAGATGGGCCGGACTTTCACAGGCAGTTCACCTCATATGCCGGTTACAACCCAACTTTGGGTCGTGACATTTTGCTTGGTAGGGCATGGCAATTTGATAGGAAAGCTGTGAATGATGGATACCTCAATAGGTATTCATTCACCAAGGATGGACAGAAGATGATATTAACACCACTTTCATTCAAATAAATGTATGAAGATAAATGTAAACGTGAAAGAATAAGAGTGGAGGCCAAAAAGAGAGAAATAGAAAATAAAAAGAGTGCTTTAGAAATTGAAAATAAAAAGAGTGAAAAGAATGAGGGAAAAGAAAAAAAGAATTAGCCTAGAGAGAAAAAGAATGTGAGTTTGATAGCTAGAGCAAGTGAGGTTAGACAAGCTTTGTACTCTAAAAGTCCTATATTTGTACTTTTGTACAAATGGGCTTATTGGGCTACTAACAATCTTAACTTATCTTTTTTGCAGGAATTTGAAGATGTATTTCCCGAAGAGATGCTGAGTGGCTTACCACCACTTTGAGGCATAGAACACCAAATTGACTTCATTTCTGAAGATTTCGTTCCAAACCGACTAGTATATAGAAGGAATCCAAGCGAGACAAAGGGGATCCAAAGACCAGTGGAGGAGTTGCTAGCCAAATGGTATGTGAGGGAAAGTCTTAGTCCTTACTTCATTCCCGTTATTCTAGTGCTAAAGAAAGATGGAACATGGAGGACGTGTGTGGACTGTAGAGCCATCAATAAAATCACCATAAAGTATCATCATCATATTCCTAGATTAGATGATATGCTTAATGAATTTGGCTCTTGTTTGTTCACCAAAATATACTTGAAATCCGATTACTATCCAATTCGAATGAATGTTGGGGATGAATGAAAAACGACCTTTAAGACTAAATATGGGTTGTATGATTGGCTTGTCATGCTATTTGGTCTTACTAATGCACCTAGCACATTCATGCGATTGATGAACCATGTGTTGCGTAAGTACTTGGGTAAACTTGTTGTTGTTTACTTTGATGATATATTGATTTACTCTAAGTGCTTGGATGATCATATTGTGCATGTGTGCCTTATATTAGACATACTTAGAAAGGAAAAATTGTATGCTAACATTAAGAAGTGTAGTTTTTGCATGGATAGGGTTAACTTTCTTGGTTTTATAGCATTTAATAAAGGTGCTAAGGTTGATGAAGACAAGCTTAAAGCCATCAAAGAATGGTCGAGACCTAAGAATGCTAGTGAGGTAAGGAGTTTTCATGGGCTTGCTAGTTTCTATTGGAGATTCATTAGAAATTTTAGCACCATAGCTGCACCTTTGCATGAACTTGTCAAAAAAATGTTGGATTTATTTGGAGTGATGCATAAGAACACGCATTTAATTAACTTAAGGAAAAATTGTGTAATGCACCTTTACTTGCTTTTCGTAACTTTGACAAGACTTTTGAGATTGAATTTGATGCCAATGGAATATGTAACGGGCTCGGACTTTCACCAATGCACGTTCGGCACTTGATCGCGCACTCGCTCTCAAGTCAGCCTTGTGTTAGTGGAAGCCCTAGCCCCAATGCATTGTATCCAGATTATATTATATTATATATATATATATATATATATATATATATATATATATATATATATTATGAGACATTGTTTAATCTCATTATTATTCCTGTGCATGTTTACTTTGATAAAACATCCATGAATAGTGATTCTGCTTAAGTTATCAAATATGTGATTTGGATAGTAAAACCTTGAAGCATAAAAGAATACTATTCTAAATATCCCTAGTTGATTATTGTCATGAGAGTGACAATAAACCAAGACTAGTATGTACTCTGTGAGATGATCATGTTTTACTGATCATAGGATATGAGATATCAATCAGAGAATATAGAACATGTTGGAGAACAGTGTTTTGGATCGATCCGCTCATGAAAATGCTA